>JAQMYF010000012.1:18674628-18687841 GCA_030014195.1 Neosilurus mollespiculum | reverse complement strand
TAAATAATTCAAAAAAATGCTGTGGTAAAACACACATGATCATTGCCACAGTTTAAAACTGTAAATATAAACCAGAAAAAAAATCTTGTTTTAGTTATTCTAATGTTCCCATGTAGTATATACTAAAACAAATATTATTTAAATACCATTTTTAGTTTTAGGGCAAAATTTCAACAAAATAGCCATGCACATGGTTTTTTCAGGCCGCCACACAGACATCTTTCACCTTCAAGTGTCCTGGTTTCAAGGTTATCACAGATGTTTGTTTTGTATTCAGTGTTTTGGTCTAGACATTATTATTTTAGCTGCTTGTTAGTGTAAGGAGGGCTCTGTCCTAGTGTTTGCTACATCTATAAACCAGATTCTCCAAGGACTCCCTCCTTCATAGCTGCTATAAGTATGATTTAAGAAGAAAGTTTGGATGCTTTGTGAAATGTGACATGTGAAAAAATAAGGGATTAATTAAAACATTAACTGTAGGCCTATAATTAATATTAATAACAAAGGAAACATTAAGCCCTCTGCCATCATGTTACAGAAAAACATTGTTATACAATTATTCAATCGTATATGCTTGAATCACATTCACCTTGAAAATCTTACTAACTCTACCTTTAACATGAGTACATGCGCAGAAGTATGACGTGCCTTCATCCAGCTAAAAAGTTCCCTCCATATCGCATTGATTAAAAGGTTTTCCTAAGTTTAGTTTTTGAACAGTAATTATGCACATCACGAGAGTAGTCATGTGACCTTGGGTCAGCCTACCGTTTCATCCACAGTTGTTACAATAGTTAAGCTATTGCCATGAGCTAAAATAAAATTGATTCAAGTATCAAATTGATCCTGTGTAGGTCAGTATCGGTTTAAGATGCTAATAGAAACATTGTAAAATTATTTAACAATCATTTAATTTGATGTATATTATATAACTTTGGGATATGAGGTGAAGCAGTTTGGCGTCATACTTCTTCTGGAGATTACTTATAAGAAATGACTTTGTTTACAGCAAACAATACTTAAAAAAAAGTACAGAATTTATGCCATTATGTTTATGTAAATATTAACCAGAAATGACGTGGGTATACAGAAATTCCCTTCAACGACAGTACTGTCACTTAACAAGTATATATCCTTCATGAAGCCTCCGTAGGGGACTCCTAATGCTCTGCTAGGAATTCAAATTGGGTTTCAGGAAGATCCACAGAATTAAACAACATGCACCGTGGTTCCCCATCGGCACTTCTACTGAGCTTTTGTGGAGGATTTATACTGGATCCATAGATGACAACCTTAATTATAAACATGGATAGCTTGACATACAGGTTCACAGCTAGCGATTTAGATTGAAACATGTTGTTGGGATGCAGTATTTTTCCGTTCAACCGAAATACCTTTGAAAATGACAGTCTGTGCTGCGTATGTCATCTGCCCACTATTATTCACCTGGAACCATGGATCTGTGTACCATCCGTGGAGGATTTCAAATAGATCCAAAGGGGATGTTGCACATTCCAGGCAGAGCCTTCATGTGGGAACATTACAGTAAATGCAGACCCTCCGCAGGGACTTTGGAGTTCCTCCACAGAGGACATATACTTGGAAAGTGACAGTACTGTATGATCTTGGAGAAATGTCCATAGAACCCACTCTGAAAACAAATAATGTCTTCAACTAGATTGTATCTATAGGTACCAGATTTTATCCCTTTATATAATATAATAAGAAATAAAAAGAACAAAATTGTTACCAAATTACATGGCCTCCTCTACTGATATGAAAAAAAAAACAAAATAAAACAAAAAAACAAATGGGTGAATCAAATATGTATGCATTATTGGTTGGAAAGAGAGATGTTATTTGACAGTGCCAGACCATTAAGTGCTTTTAAAACCTACATAAGAGATAACTTGATTCCCTCCATTAGCAGCAAAACATAACCTAACGCCTGGCAGTGTTCAGTACTACACATAATCCTGGCCTTGGGCATTTGGCCAACACAATCGCTTTCACTGTGTGACATTTTTCAATTTTTTCTCCAACATAATATGAACCATATATATCTTATTTTACAAACCTACAAAGTTGCAGAGAGTACAACTTTAAGTTTTCATGTTTCGAGCTGATGATGGTCCAAAGGGAGAACACCGATACGAGGAACATAAGTCTCTGCCCCAGGTGTTGAATATTAGTTTTTAGTTTCCACTTGGCACAGTGATTTTTGCCACCTCTTCATCCTCATATTCCTGCTCCACTGCTTCAGTATTAATTGTGCCAGCTCAAGCATTTCTTATCGACAGCAAGTCTCACTGTTCCACTTGCTGACCCTTGTTTGATGGACTATCTCAATTTCAGATCACTCCTCATATCTTAGACTGTAATGTTCAAGCCAGCAGCAAAAGGTCAGTATTGGCTGAGAGGTCTGTATAGCCCATTCTGTGTATGTCTTGGTCATTATTATCAGGCATTTTGGATAGATCCAGTTTGTGCAGTCCTATTTATTATCCCTGTGTGTACATTCCATTATCACAACTGGTGCTTTGCTGTGTGACAACTGTTGCTGTGTGATAGTGAAGAAAAAAATCTATACTGGCTGCCTGAACAAAACAAAAAAAAAAAAAAACAAAGCTGTAGCAGACTATTGAACACACCGCCTTTTATGAAAAATAGATGTTGCGGCAGCTATAAGTTGCTTGTTGAATCACCCTTATGAGGCGTCATAATGTAAGTCACCGTTTTTGTCTTTTTGTACGTGCATGTTTGTTTTGAACACATGGACACATGGGGTTTGTACTGGCATTTTATGGTCCCAACATTGGATCATTGGACCTTTTATGGGGATGTTATACTATTACCGTTTATCTAAAAAGAAAGGCAGTGACTATAGGGACTAACTGGTACTATGAAGATGAGAGATGACACTGTCTCAAACACCTCTCCAAGGACTCTTTTAGTGTGCCACATGAAGTAAGTGATGAAAATGGAGCTGAAGCGAAGAATAAACATCATCTAGAATACCACTGTGATGTCCATCAAATTAGAGGAATAATTACTTGGGTAACAGTGGTGCAGAAAAAGGGCCCACATAGACAGAATTGGTGCTTAGTGCCATTTTGTCTTGACTTCTGTAAAAATGTCCACAGTGTGGCAGTAGATTGGTAGTGAAAGACCTTCTTGCAAATGTTTACTTGCCTACCACTTTTAGTATGTTGCAAGTGGAGGATTTGTTTTTGCTGAGGAAAGGTGTCTCTCTTGCCAAAGAAATCCAAAGTCCAAGTGCCAACAGACATCATGGCAAGTATTTGTGATCGTGGGATGTGAAGGGGTAAAACAAGTTTGAGGGTTAAGTGAGATGGTTCTTTCAACCATGTTGTTCAGAGAAACCCATCTGGATGCTAATTAAGCATGAAATACAGTCAGGAGTAGCGGAGAGGAGGGGAAGGAAGAAGAACTGGTACTGTTGTAAGGTCCAGGGTGAGAAGAAAACATGAATGCCTCCTTCCTCTGCTTATCCTTCTCCCTCCACTCTCTTGATTTCTTTTTGCTTTCCTGATGCTACACCACTGTGTTCCTCTGCCGGTAGGGTGGTGGTGGGAGCACGGTGCCTGTTTTCAGGGCGTACTCTGTTAGGTACTCCTGGTTTTCAGCTACAGCAGGCCGGATGCGGCCATTCTGCCTGTAGAAGAAGCGTGTGCTGCAGTCCTGCAAGACTTCCGGCCCATGTACTGTTGACTTAGGTGGAAGACTGTGCTGCCAGTATTCAGGGTTGTCAAATGTCTTTTTGGGCTTTTTGTCTGCTACAACGGTGCCAGAGTGAGCTGGGTGGAAGGTATGTGATGCGTGAAGGGTGTGGCCTGAAAGTGAAGGATGGAGCGTATGGCCCGAGAGGGTGGGTATACCAGACTGAGTAGAGTAAATAGGCTGTGCCGGGATTTGGCCATGCCCTGAGGGAACACTATGTGATAGGTGACCTTTTGGGGCAATATTTTGACCACTGGCAGTACCAGGGTTGACCGATGCCACTGCTGCATGAGACACAGGGATGCCATTCTTACGCAGGGCCTCCTGATTTTTCTCTCCAGAGTTGTGGAAGGTGTTGAGATAGAGTGGATCGTTGACATATTCATCCTCCGTCTTGGGTTGGCCATTGGAGCTGGAATGGTGGCCCTGATCTAGGTTATGAACTTCCCCATTTCTACGTCGGGTCACAAATGGGTTCTCCTCAACAGGGTTAAGATAATCTAACAGAGTATAACAGAAGAGGAAAAAACAAAATATGAGACAGGCTTCAAGAAAAATGCATGCCAAAAACATTGATCTTTTATAGATTCCCTTCCCATACACAGCCTAGTGTTTATGCTGTGGGCTTCATAACTGATCTACATGACATCAATCCCAGTTGTAGGCCATGCAATATTGAATATGGGAACCTCTCTCTTGGTTACCAGATTTAACTTAACCTATAAAAAGAAGGACACTTGGCATCATTACCTAGGGGGGGAAGAAATGGCACATATTACTGGTGATTACTGTAGCGATACCATCGTTGAATAATGCTGGGAAATTACTGTAGGTTGATGGACAAAATGCAAGAGGGAATTTTTACCACTCCAATCTCTAAAACTCCAAAATATCACTGATACCCGAAAGAATGCATAACAAAGCTAATGTTGCTTTCATCTAATTGGTTGATTTGCTCTAAATAAAAAGAAACACTCGACATAGGACATTCATTTTTTAAAAATCATTTAAAAATGATAATGAATGATTAAAAACCTTCACTTTGTCAGGTATGCCACATGGGTATCAGGAAAGGTGTTAGGGGGAAAGGGTAGACCAAAGCAGCAAAGGGCAAAGCTAATTTCCAGTCTAGAGAAAATTAAGATTAGTAGGAGAACACGAGGTGGTGCTATACCTATGGGTTTCTTCTCTTTCTTTGTAGTCATGTATCCATCCTGGTCTTTTTCTGCTCTGGCTGCTCGTTCACTCAGAAGCAGTGTGGGCTCTGTGCTGTAGCGCTGAGTGCTGCTTTCCTCTCCGGTCCTGACCCGGGGAGATGCTTGTTTTCTTAGTGTGCCATTACAGCGTGGGTCTTCTGTGACTCCTGCTGCACCCTGCTGAGGCTCTTGAGAGGAGCAGGATGGTGATACAGAGGACACGGCTACCACTCGTGGTATAGTGGCCATCATTGCCTCCATACCAAAACTGCCATCCTGGTAGGCAAACTGATTCTGCAGAGGCACAGAAAATAATATATCTTACTTAAAAATAATAGTATGTTTAATGAAGTGAAGAGGCTCGGCGTTGATGTTTCTTCTTGATTGCTTCCATAGTTGTGGTATGCTACAATTGTGAAATTGTTCCACATTAAATACAGTCATGGCCCAAAGTTTGGAAAGTCTGGACTGAAGTTTTGAGAACCGGGCTTGTTACTGTAAATGTTTTTGGTTCAATTTAATGAGGATGACAAATATTACTGGCTGAAGAGTGCTGGGGCAAGCACTTAACCCCCAACTGCTCTTGTGCCTATCGGCTCTGTGTATATGTGTGTTCACTACTGTTGTGTAAAGATGGGTAAAATGCAGAGATCAAATTTACTGCTCACTGTTCAGTGTTTGTGTGCAGTCACAGGGATTTAATCTTTAATGCAATTATTATTATTGGGGTTGGATCTCATACAGAGATCAGTTTGACTATCATCTCCAAAGAAAATCTGTCCAAGTGTTTCAATACAATCATTTGACCATTTAAGGCATTTGGCAGATGTCCTTATCTAGAGTGACTTACATTTTATCTTATTTATACACCAGAGCAGTTGAGAGTTGATGACCTTAAGGACTCAAGAACCTAACGATAGCTGTTTGGTGGTCCTGGGGCTTAAGCCCCAATTTTATGATCGATACCCCAGAGCTTTAACCACGATGCCGCCACTGCCCCAAAGTAATTCTTTCAAGGGGAAGCTTGCATCGTGAAAAGAATCAGAGCAAGGATTGATACTTGTGGGACACCTTGTTTGACAGATGCGGAATACATTGTTTATGGAAATTGGCAAGCCTTTGAGTTTTAATTTGCCTGCAGTTAGTTTTGCAGGTGCTCAGTTAGCCAAATGGCTCATCATGGAATTGAATCCAGAGTTTTGGACCGATTGCCCTTGATGACTTTCAACCCTCATTTCCCAACTCACCTATTACTCTAATAATTTATTCCTTTCTAAATCATGGAATTCCATTCTTTTTTTATTTCATGTTCTCAAGTCTATAATACATCTTTGCAGTGTTTAATGGAGAAATTAAATATAATTTTTCGAATTAGGCATTAATTACTAAGTGAAAGGGGTGAGAAGGGAATTCTGGCTCTTATAGTGAGCTATATCATACTAAACATTTATTCTTTCAGCTTCAAACTATTAAATATTTGGCAAGGTTTTCAACATTACAGTCAGTGTTTTATTTATTTCATTTCATTTATTTACTTTTATTTTACAGTGATTGAAAAAATAGCATTGTTTTATTTATTCATTCATTCACTAATTTGTGGAACCACTTAATCATAATAGGGTTACCCCACCTGTTTTGAAGGTGGGGTAGGGAGAGTGAAGCCTATCTCAGCCAACCCTGGCTGAAGGCAGGGTACACCCTGAAAAGCTTGACAGTCCACCACAGGGCCAACACACACATCCATTCACCGTCATTAGTTTAGTTTAATGCAAGTCTTTGGACTGTGGGAGGAAACCAGGACCTTCTTGCTGTGAGGCAGACATGCTAATCACCACACCACTATGTTTTATAATTTCTAAAATATATTACCAAAATTAATTGTATAAATCAGCTCTGTACCAAATTTTACTGTGCTCTGTAGTGTATGTGGTTGCTTTACTTTATTTTCTTGGATAGGCATCTGAGCAGTTACTGAAACAGCTGCAAAAATAAGAATAAAATCCATAGCTATGTAGAAAACCCATTTTGCTGAATTGAACACACTACACTGGTGTTTTAATCTGTCATATTTATATGCCTATGCATGTATAATTTCAGCAAGGCAATCCACAATGAGCATTATAATGCAAAATAAGTAAATAGAAGTATGTACAACATCTGTGAGATGAAACCATATACTGTAGCACAGAACCCATAAATAAAAAAAAAAAAAGCAAAGCACTTATAGAACAGCTGGTGCACCAATTAGTTCCAACGACATTACAATAAATTGCAATTCATGACAATGGGCTACTTGGGTCTTTAAATTTGCCATTAAGTACTTTCACTCATAAAGGAAGAAAATGAATGCCCATAATAAAGCATTGTCAGTAATGTAATTAGTATCTGTTTCTGAACATACTACAGCCTGGACCTGGATATGAAGGGTAACTCTGAAGCCACTAAAAATGTGCCTCGGCTGTGTTTGACTTAATATTCTGATCCGCTTTGTGCATTTCCGCTCCGTTTTGTTCTCCCTGAGCAGAGTTTAGTCGGCGAACTCCAGCGGAAACACATCTGTCATGTTCCACAGAGGCTCCGGAGGATTGATATCTCTCATTGATATTCATTGTGATTGGCTTTGCCTTCTATTCCATCCAGAGAAAAACAAAACAGCCAGTAGAATATAAAATGGTGCCTATGTAAAGATAATGGGGAGGAATAAAAAGAGCCTCTGCTCTTTAGGATTTTACAAGAACAAACATAAACCTATTCACCCCATTAGATATAGAGTTTAACTACCAGGGACATTTCAAATAGCAAAGTGTGTGTTTTTGTGTGAGGGTTGGCTTCAAAAGTTTTCAACATATCAACATTATAAAACATGCATGCAATCTTTTCACGTTATGTTAACAAAATATAGCTAAAATTGGCAAAATTGAACAAACTATTTACCACATTAAATAATTACTATTATAAGTAAGTTACACCCTTCTATTCATTCATTTTCTGAACTGCTTATTCCCTCTAGGGTTGCAGGGAGGCTGAAGCCTATCTCAGCCAACACTGAGTGAAGGTAGGGTACATGCTGGACAGCTAGCGAGTCCATGTCAGGACCAACACATACATATTCACACTCACAGCTAGGGGTCATTTGGAACAGTAAGTTAGCCTAATATGCATGTGTTTGGACTGTGAGAGGAAACTTACACAAGCATGGGGAGACCATGCAAACTTCACACAAAACATCAATGCTGAGCCCGGGACTTAAACACAGAACCTTCTTGCTGTAATGTGGACGTGCTAAGCACTATGCCTCCGTGCTGCCATATATCCCTCTAGTATTTAACAAATTCCCAAATCAAATCAATACATATATACATTGCATGCTTTAAAGATATAACTGTAGGAGAATTTTTTTTGTGTAGAAATTAGTGGCGCTTCTACGGAAGAGACTGACGTAGGTTTGGGGAAGGTGGTTTTGAAAGCTTTGTAGTTGCATCCACATATAAAATATGTGTTGTATATCTGTCTTTGGAAAAATAGTTCAGGTCTGTAAGTCAAATTGTACAATGTTTATATGAAAGTGATATGAATGTCATACAATATACGTGGGTATATAGTCCCGTGGGTTTAATGTAGGGCAATTATAGGACTATTGTAAAAAAACTGCACAATTATGAGCAAACCAAAAAGTGTATGAAGACATCGTAGGGCACTGCAAAATAGACCTAAGAAATGGACCTGACATTAAGCCAGAAATTTTTAACACTTTTTCAAGTGTTAAAAAACAATGTGTTAACATGTGTTTTTTAAAACACATTCAAAACTTTATGACAAGTGTCTTCAACTGCATTTTCCATCACATAACACAGGAATTTCGTAAGACAGGCTTCCAAGTGGTGCATTGACAAGGTGTGTGACTCAACCTGGAGATTGCAAGTTCGAATCTAGGTTGATGGCGCAACCATCAGCAACCAGGAGTCCATGGGAGCTAACTGGCTGAGCTCTCACAGGAGGGAGAAATGGCCTACGCTCCCCTGTCCCTCACTGCGATCAGCCAATCCATGGGCGTTTGTGACCTCATTCATACAAAAAGGGGCGGATAGGGTTCTATCCTTTTCCGTTCTATCCAAATGCGCATGCGCAGCAGTTCATAAGGAGGTGTGTGGCAGCATTGCATGTCACGGAGGGGGCATGTTCATGCTTACACCCCTCCCTGGTTGGTGGTGGTCGTATGTGATAGGGAGGCAACACTTAATGGGTGGGAATTTGATACAACTAAAATTAAGGGAGAAAAAACGGGGGGGGTTTCGTAAGACACACCTATTTTAGAAAATTGCCCTCTGTTCTGTCCTGGGCCAGTTGTATACCTGTGGTATGAAGTATAAGACAGGCTTCAGAGTAAAATTTCTAGTTTTGGCATGTATATTCTATTGCATATAATCCCAATGCAAACAATAACTCCAATGTTACCTCCAGTGTTCTGTCTGTGCAGCAGTTCTTGGCTTCCCTGCAGCAGTTCTTAAGTCTCCTTTGACTTGGTAATGTATTTCTGTAAAGTCTTGTTTCTAATAATGGTCATTACATTTTATTCATGCAAATATTTGAATTTCGAAATCTTAGTCCATCTTTTGTTAAACCAAAAAACCCTGCTCGCTTCTTAGACTTTTGTTGGACTCCCTGGAACTTTCTACATCAGGTCATGATGCACTTTTTAGCGGTGGTTCCCAACCCTGTTCCTTCAGACTTACCTCTGTGATGACTTTAGCTCCAACCATAATGGTACCCACCTGACAGATTTAATTATTGGCTTAGATGGTCAGGAGGGCATGATTATGGTTGGAGTTAAGGTTTTCAGGGTGCTAGCTTTCCAGGAGCAGCTATAGCATTCAAGTGTGACGTGATGTGATGTGATGGCACCATGGTCAACTCAAGGCCCAGCACAGACCTTATACAATGTCTTACAGTTGTTTTAAGTGCATCCTATTTAACTTGAGACAGTTGTCCAGGCCAAGTTATGTCATCAACCACATTTTATTTCTGCTCATGCATCCCTTTGCACCAGCCACTGACTGCTTTGAATTCACCCACGCACCACTTATGCACTTTATATATTTTGCTTTCAGCACATACTTCTCCACTCGTCATACTTTGTTTATTCTTATTGAACGGTCATGCTTGTTCGGGCAGAACACAAATACTGAAGGCAAAAGATTGATGCTGTTCAACACTTGCTGCATGTATTTACATAATAAATTCAACTAAACTCAGAATGCGGACAACATTGTCGATGGATTTTTATATTTCTCCTACATTTATTCATGTACACTAATCGGGCATAACATTCAATCCGGTGACAGGTGATGTGAGAGAAGGATGATTATCTGTATGTCACTACATCTGACAAGGGAGGCAGAAAATCAAGAGCCAGCTCTTGAAGTTGGAAGCAGAGAAAACAGGTAAGTGTAAGAAATTACTTTGGCGAGGGACACAACGCAATGGCTAGATGACATGGTGTAGTCATCTCCAAAATGTCTTATGGAGTGTTTCTCATATGCAGTGATAAGTAGGTGGTCCAAGGAAGGACAATCAGTGAATCCATGACAGGGTCATAAGTGCCCAAGGCTCACTGATTGATTTGTGAAGGCAATCTTCTGGAAATATTAATGCTAGCAATGATAAAAAGGTAAAAACACCAACTTTATATGGGTCTGCCTAGCCACAGATGAGTCACAGTGCCCATGATGACCCCTGTCCACCTTCACAAGTTCCTAAAATGGTCATGGGTGTATTAGAATTGGACCAAAGAGCAATGGACGAAAGTGGACTGATCAAATGAATGGTGAATGAAAGAGGTTACCAGGATGCACTATAGGAAAAAGAAAAAAATGTTGGCGGGGTTGCTCTGGTGAATGTTCAGTGGTCAGGTTCTGCTCTGGCATTCATGTTACTCTGACATGTACCACCTGCCTAAAGTTTCTTACAACCAAGTACACCACTTCATGGCAATGAAGATTCTACAATGGCAGTGGCCTCTTTCAACAAGGTAATGTGCCCTACCTTAATGAATATGACAAAGAATTCAAGGTGTTAACTTGGCATCTATATACCATATATTTCAATCTGTTTGAGTAACTATAAAATGTGCTGCACAAGCATTTCGGATTCAGAGGAAGCTCCTAGTAATAAATTTTCAGGACATAGAAGATCTGCTGCTAATCATATATTTCAGGTTTATTTTTTAAATATGAAATACATTTATTTAAATAATTTTTATTTAAAAATTGAAAAAATTTTTTTATTTGTGACTTGGGTGGTATGGTGGCGTAGTGCAGAGGTTCCCAACCCTGGTCCTGGAGAACCCCCTTCCTCGCTACCTTGTTCCAAACACACCTAATTTAAATCATTAACTAATTAACAGCTCTTCATGACTTGAAGTGGGCATGATAGAGCAGGGGAACCATTTAAAATGTGTAGGGCAGGGGTCCTCCAGGATCAGAGGTGGGGACCTCTGGCATAGTGGTTAGCACTATTGCCTCACAGCAAGATGGTATTGGGTTTGTGCGGATTTCATCTGGGTTTCCTCCCACAGTCCAAAGACATGCACGTTAGGCTAATTTGATATTCCTGATTGCCCGGAGTCAGCTGGGATGGGCTCCAGGCTCCTCGCAACCCTAATAAAGGATTAAGCAGTTCAGAAAATGAAATGAAACTAAATTAGATTTGTGATTTCCTGAACACCAATCAGCCACAACATTAAAATTACTTGCCTAATACTGTGTACTTTCTCATTTATGATGCCAAAACAGCTCTAAATTGTGAAGACATTAACTCCACAAGAACTCTGAAGCTGTGATGTTAAGGAATAGATTTATGTATTCACCTTCATGGCACATGCATCAATACCCACACACTTGTTTTTAACATCAGTACTGTTAAGAGTTAATAAACCAATGGTGTTGAGGTGAAGAGCAAACACTCAGCTGCCACTAGCTGTCTATAAGCAAACATCCCCTTTCACTTGAGTGAGGACCCTGCTATTTACACAGACTGGGCCTCGTAATGAAAGTGCCATAAGTGATGCAACTTGGGAAATGGTTTGGGGAGTACATCTCCTCTGAGAGACAGAATAGCCCTCTACCCACTATGGTTAAAAGGCTGCTATCAATATCTGCTCAAGTGAGATTGCCTTCACAAGCCAAAAAGGTCACTGTGAGCAAATACTATTTGTTTTTCATCTTGCGCTGATTTATTTATTTATTTTTAGCACTGTGGTCACTCTGGAAAGTTTCACTAGATAAGTTTACAGACAAATCCTACCAGATTTCATAAACAATATTAAAAAGGAGCAATTTATGCGTATAGCAAATAATTTTGCAGAATTTACTGTGTGCTCTGATACAAATATGATCAACAAGTAGTTAATGCGGAAATGTTTCAAATATGTTTTTAATTAAAAAAATGTGTATAAAGAACCCCCTGATCATTTTATTATTGTTATCATTTGGGAAACCTGTGGAAATATGCCTTGAGTGGTGGGAGTGCCATGTTGGAGCCGGTACTAATTTTATATATGGGTCAGGGGCATTCAGGGCTATTTCCAGCAGTTTTTCTTACTTCCTGGACTACTGCCAGTGGTTTTGGCTATCACCGAGGGTTTCCCAAGTGGCCACCATACTGGTTCTTGGGATCACTGTCACCTTGAACGGTTCCATTAGCTTCATCACCACATTTTCAGATAGTCTCTGTGGGACGACTGAGGTCCTTGCCAAGATATGAGATGACATTGCAAACATACTTGGATTTCTAGTCACATGCCACCCAGAACTTGATGCCAAACTTGTCAGGTTTCGTTGCAATGTACTGCAGGAAACGGCAGCGAGTCTTGGTTGGGAAAAGTTGCTCGTCAATGGTGATGTATCTGCCTGGGTTGTAGGATGTGATGTAGTTGGCAACAAAAGACCCCCAAACATCAGAGACTGCAGCAAACCTGTCATTCCCAACTCGTTCACTGCGTGTGTCCATGTCATCAAAGCGTAGGTGTCGCATTATGTCTTCGCGGTTTCGGGCCATAATGCTGATGATCTGTGGGTGTCCCAGTTTTGCCGACCATGCATCACACAGCGATGGAAGTTTGATTACCCCCCTCAAGAGGAGGATGGCGATGAATGCCATTGGTTCAGGGAGGGCCATGAACCAACTGTCATGCTGCGTCCAGCGTCCATGCTGAACAGTCCACTCCTGAACAGTTCGAAGCATGTCAAGAGTGACAAAACAGAGGAAGCTCTGTAAGC
>JAQMYF010000012.1:18565334-18580802 GCA_030014195.1 Neosilurus mollespiculum | reverse complement strand
ACACACACACACACACACACACACACACACACACACACACACACACACACACACACACACAAACACACACACACAAAGGCACACACAGTGTCTCTGTGATATTGCCTGTGTTATTAAAAAGTAGTGAGGTCATGGATTTAGGAAGCATCTGAGGCCAAAAACGTGTTAACGTCTCCTCTCTCGCACGCTCTGTGTGTGTGTGTGTGTGTGTTTGAGAGAGAACGAGAACTCCAGATATTCCCATGGTGGTAAGACCGTCTCTATTATGTTCGTCATACATTTCTCCTGAGCTTCTAGAAATTTCTTAAGCAGTAATGAACTTGAGCGATCTAAAGAAGAGCAAATAACAATATCGATTCTTTATCACCCAAGCGTGTAGTCAGGGTCTCCTGGGAATGTTTGGCGGAGTCTCCTGTCAGAAGGGCCTTCAACTGCCACCTCCAGAAGAACTAAACCACATCCCAATGGAGGCTGGGGACATACAGTCCGAATGGGCCATGTTCTGCATCTTCATTATTGAGGCAGCATCTCGAAGCTGTGGCTGGAAGGTCATCGGTGCTGGTCGTGGGGCAACCCCCGAACCAGGTGGTGGACACCTGCGATGAGGGGGGCCGTCAAGCTGAAGAAGGAGGCCCATCAGGTCCTTTTGGCCGGTGTAACTCCCAAGGCAGCGGACGGGTACCGACAGGCCAAACATGTTGCAGCCCGGTCTGTCGCCGTTGCAAAATCTTGGTTGTGGGAGGAGTTCGGTAAAGTCCTGGAAAAAGAAAAGGTTCTCGACCACCATCTGACAGATTCAAGAGGAACAATGTGGTTTTTGTCCTGGCCGCAGCACTCTTGACCAGCTCTACACACTCTGTAGGATCCTGGAAGGGGAATGGGAGTTTGCCCAACCAGTCCACCTGTGTGTCCACATCTTGTGGGGTGTGCTCTGGGAATATGGAATACCGGACCCGGTGCTATGGGCTGTTGGGTCTCTGTTTAGGCTGCTGCCCCTGCGACCTGACCCTGGATTAAGCGGAAGAAGATGAAGATGAAGATTCTTTATCAACTTCCTCCGTTCTTTTATTTCTTCATTTCCTTCTTTCATTCTTTTAACAAAGCCAAACGCAGATAAAGACCCAGGCTTCTCTTTGCTCTTTATCTTGTCCCTCTCATTCTCTCTTGGGATCTGAAATCATTCATTTCTTTTTTTCTTCATTTCTTCTTCCTGCCTTTCTTTTATTATTTTTGGCTGGATGGATTTCTTTCTGAAAATACACAGCTATATAAAACCTGCCCTTTTCTCTTTTTCTTTGTCTTCTGTTTCTTATTATCATTCTTATCCCCCCCTTCCTTCCTTTCTTCTATCCATATTCCTTTTTTGAGGTTAATTTCTTTTCATCTTATTCCTTCATTCATTTCTTGTTCCCTCGATATTCCTTCCCTTATCATTTCTTCCTAAACTCTCCTTCCCTTATCCTTTCTTGCTAAACTCTTCTTCCCTTATCTGTTCTTCCTAAACACTGCTTCCTTTCTTCCTAAACTCTCCTTCCCTAATCCTTTCTTCCTAAACTCTTCTTCCCTTATCTTTTCTTCCTAAACTCTTCTTCCCTTTTCCTTTCCTCCTAAACTCTCCTTCCCGTATCTTTTCTTCCTAAACTCTGCTTCCCTTCTTCCTTTCTTCCTAAACTCTCCTTCCCTTCCTGTTTCGCAACCTATCCTTCCTTCCTTTCTTCCTTCCTTACTGTGATAGGAGTGTTGCTCATTAATTTTAATAGATTTCCACTGAACTTCTGTAAACCTACACTACAGAACTCAGGTGAGCTCCAGAACAGGATCTACACCATTACTGATCGAGTTCCTTTGTGCATATCTGTTATCTGTAAGTTATTTTACTGAT
Source organism: Neosilurus mollespiculum (assembly GCA_030014195.1). Classification (NCBI taxonomy): domain Eukaryota; kingdom Metazoa; phylum Chordata; class Actinopteri; order Siluriformes; family Plotosidae; genus Neosilurus; species Neosilurus mollespiculum. The sequence goes on along the minus strand of JAQMYF010000012.1, from coordinate 18,578,920 downwards.
TTACTGCTTACATTTAATTCTTTTGAATTCTATTTATTTATTTGACAGAGAAACTGATTAAACTGAGATGAAATACAGCAAGGAGTCAAAGGTTAAAAAAGCCAAAAGCAGCTCCTCGGTCTCATAACCTTCTGAACAAAGCCTTTATAAATGAGTCATCACAGTTTTATTTTTTTAAAAGACCCACTAATACTAAGGTTTTTTATCCTTGCCTAAAATCTTGGAAGTAAATGTGGACATTGCTAAGCTCTCAGTGGCACGCTGTCTATCACTAATCAGAAGACAGACAGTACCATCAGTGACAATGGCGGCTGTTGCACAAGCTTGAACATGTTGCATTAAATTACGTTTTCTGTGATACAGCAAACACATGTTCTAGCATATGAATGGAAAAATACAACTCAAAGAACAAAGTACTACATAGGCATATGTATGTGTACACCTGACCATTGCAGCCAGATATGGGCTTTCTCAAAACTTCCACAAAGTTGGAAGAACACAATCGTACAGGACGGTAGTGCATGTTCAGTATTGTGAGGTCCTTTTAATAGAACAAAGACTCTTAAACCATTGTTAAGATGCACAGATGAACGTGATCTCGAGATACTTGTATTATCACAAAGCAATCATCCATAAGATGCTGCGGGAGATAAACTTCAATGCACAATAAATAGTTTAATTCCTGAGTTTGAGTCATGGACTTTGTGAGGGTATTTCTGTGAAAAGTTTGCATGTTCTCCAAATGCTTGTGTGGGTTTCCTCCTGGTAATCCAGTTTTCTTTCACAGTTCAAAGACATGCACGAATTGCCCCTAGGTGTGAGTGTGAATGGTTGAGTGTGGGTGTTATCCCTGCAATTGACTGGCAGGCTGGCAGGCTGTTCAGGGTGTACCCCACCAGAGTCGTCTGAGATAGGCTTCAGACTCCCTGTGACCCTAGTAGGATTCAGCTGTTCGACAAATTAGTGAATGAATGAATATTCATACAAATAAGCAATTTATTCTTGATGTGGTGTATTCTGTTAACTTTGCACATGTTCCTTCCTCCCTTTTCTCTTTTCTTCCATTCTTTCTTTCTTCCTTCCTTCATTCTGTCCTCTCCTTTACTCACGAACAATTCATTTCCTTTTCTGCCTATTCCTTTCTTTATTCTGCCCTTCCATCCATCTGTATATCCTCTTTACTTCCTTCTTTCCCTCTATCCCTCCTGTCCAACTTCCCTATCTCCCTCTTTCCATTCCAGTCCTCTCCTTTTCTTCCTCTTTTCTCACTATCCGATAATTTTCTCTCTTTCTATCGCTTTGCTGTTCCTTCCCTAATTTCTTTTATCCTTCCTCGTAATCTCTTTCCTCGTACCTCCGTCCTATGGCTTTTTGAACCTCCCTTCCTTCGTTCCTTCCTTTCCTTTCTATATAGCTGTGCAAATTTACATTGTTTGAAATGTACTCTCCTCATTTATCTCTCCTCACCCTTATCTACTTCCTTCCTTCTTTCTTTACTTCTTTCTTCTTGTGCACTACTTTCCTTCCTTTTTCTCTCTATCTGATAATATTCTTACTTCCTGTCTCTTTGTTATTCCTTCATTCATTTCTGTTTTTTTTTTTTTTTTTTTTTACATCAGGCTGGAACTTATCCCCGGTTTCCATAGCGTGAAGCGAGTAGGAGTTCTGCTCCTCCTAGATGGGACGCTAGTCCATTACAGGTTACCTTTCCAGTATTTTTTACTGGTACCCATTTATACTGCTGGGTGATTAGAGGCACACTTGTGGTTAAGACCTTGCCCAGGGGTCCTAGCACAGTGGGGGTCTAACGGGGATTTGAACCCACGACCTCTCAATCATGAGCGCAGCACCCTAAACACTACATCACCTTTTCCCTTCCAGTGACTCCTTCTTCTTTAGTATATTTCATCCACATGTTCTTATTTTTTCTTCCTTCCTTCCTTATTGCCTTCCTTGTTTCCTTTTGTCCTCAATATTAATCACTAGATATTAGTATTCACTTTCTGCTTATTTCTTACTTTATTTCCTCCTTCTATCCATTTATACACTGCCCGGCCAATAAAAAGTTGCACACTAATATTTCCATGGTGTGCATTTATTCTTGCTTACGGCACATAATATTTATGCCATTGTTTCAACAAACTTAATCAACATAACATTAATTTCCACCCAGTGTTGGGTTCATTTTTCACCAGCGCCTTTTTTTGAAAAATATCCACTCCATAAAGATTCTCCAGCACATCCAGAAAACTCTGGTCAGGACTCTGGGGTGCCAATACATATATGAAAATACTTCCTAATGCTTCCTAAACCACTCTTTCACTATTAGAGTCGCCATTTTATATCTGGGCCATCAAGGAAGAAAAACTACATTGATGTGATAACCTGCTTATTCAGTACATCCAGGTCGTCAGCTGACTTCATTTTATTGCCATATTAATGTTGCTGAGCCTCGACCTGACCAACTGGAGCAACAATGCCATGGAAATTACATGCTGTGATCAAGGCTAAATGAACTCCATTAAAATATTAGAGTGTGTAACTTTTTTTTGTACGTGCAGTGTATATCCTCAGCCTCCATTGCTGAGGTCGCCGAGGTAGTCAAAAAGCATCTCGGTGGTCAGGCTCTAGGGGTGGATGAGATCTGCCCTGAATATCTCAGGGTTCTGGATGTTGTAGGACTGTCTTTGTTGACAAGTCTCTGCAACATCGCGTGGTCATTGAGGGCCGTACCTCTGGATTGGGAAACCGGGGTGGTGGTTCCCCTTTTTAAAAAAAGGGACCAGAGAGTGTGTTCCAACTATCGTGGAATCACACTCCTCAGCCTACCTGGGAAAGTCCATGCAGGAGTACTGGAGAGGAGGATCCGACCGATAGTTGAACCTCGGATTTATGAGTAACAATGTGGTTTTCATCCTGGCCGCAGCACTCTCGACCAGCTCTATGCACTCAACAGGATCCTTGAGGGGGCATGGGAGTTTGCCCTATCTGTCCACATGTGCTTTGTGGATTTAGTGAAGGCTTTTGACCGTGTCCCCTCAGGCTATCTTGTGGGGTGTGCTCCGGTAGTACGGTGTACTGAACCCGTTGCTACGGGTCATTAGGTCTCTGTACCAGCTGAGGCGTTGAGGGGTTCTGGTTTGGTGGCCATAGCATCTCGTATCTGCTTTCTGCAGATGTTGTCCTTTTGACTTCATCAAGCCGGGATCTCAGGCTCTCATTGGAGCGAATCGCTGCTGAGTCTGAAGCGGCTGTGATGAGAATCAGCACCTCCAAGTCTGAGGCCATGGTTCTCAGCCATAAAAGAGTGGAATGCACTCTCTGGGTCTGAAACAAGGTCCTGTCCCAAGTGGAGGAGTTTAAGTCTCTTGGGGTCTTGTTCACGAGCAAGGGAAGGATGGAACAGGAGATCGACAGGTGGAACAGTGCCGCCTCTACTGTAAAGCAGATCTGTCGGGGTGAAGAGGGAGCTGAGCCAAAAGGCAAAGCTCCCAATTCACCAGTTGATTTACTTTCCTACCCTCACCTATGGTCACAGGCTTTGGGTAGTGACCGAAAGAACAAGATCACAGATACAGGTGGCTCAAAAGAGCTTCCTTCGCAGGGTGGCAGGGCTCTCCCTCAGAGATAGGGTGAGGAGCTCACCTCCTCCTTAGCTTGGAGTAGAACCGCGCTCCTCCACATGGAGAGGAGCCAGTTGACGTGGCTTGGGCATCTGATTAGAATGCCTTCCAAACGCCTCCCAGGTGTGGTGTTTCAAGCATGTCTAATCGGGAAAAGACCCCGGGGTCGACCCAGAACATGCTGGAGGGAACTCCTTGGCGTCCCCCCGGAAAGAGCAGGAGGAAGTGGCTAAGGAGAAGGATGTCTAGACCTCACTGCTTAGGCTGCTGTCCCAGCGACCCGACCGCGGATTAAGTGAAAGAAGATGATGAGTGTATATCCTCGTGTATACTTCCTATCTTTCCTTACCCGGTCCCTTCCTATCTCCCTTCCCTTCTTCTTTACTTCATTTAATCTATATGCCCTTCCTTCCTTTCTTCCTCTTTATTTTTTCTTTCCCTCTTTCTTTTTTCTTTCTTACTCTTTTCGTTACTGACATCAAAATGTTGAAATTCTTTCTTAATTGAACTTCACAATGCTACAAAACAGAGAAAGGAGGAGCCATGTGAGTTCTGATCTTCATATGGATTAGAAGAGTTGAATGTAGACTTTAAGGTTTTAAAAGCATCCCTGGGCACCATCTCACTTTGTATGTCCTCTCTTCCTCTTTCTCTGTGTCTCTCCTAGCCTGAGGGTGATGAAGAACTTCCTTGGCATGTCAGAACCCAGCAGACTTAAAATGAAAGAGACGAGATAAACAGTGGAAAAGAAGACAGAGAGGCCTGAGGGTCTCCTTTATTTCCTCTAGCTGGGTGTGTTCCTGTTACTCGAGCCCTCTCTGTGCTCTCTGATCTCACGCAGAGTTGTTTTAATGAATCCTTTGCAGTTGTAATTAGCAGGAAAATTGGGGGCTGAGCAGGAAGATATTAAAGGATTTACAATAGAAGTGCCAAGAAGAACAAGGAGATTTTGTGTAATTTTAAGAAACAACAAATCATACATATGAGCTCAAAGGTTATAATTATAACTATACTAATTTTGAGATACTAAGACATCATTCTGATTTAAAATATGACTAATACATATTAAATTATGACTTACTATTTTATACTTAAAACAGTTATTTGTTCTTACGTAATTATGGTTAAGTATCACAAATTATAAGATTGATGTTTGTAAATCTTATTCTTAATATTCTATAACTGAATTTGTATCTGAAATTATGAGGTACTTGCTCTAAACTATAACGTTCTTTTATTCTTTAGTATCTCATAATTTAGAGCATCTTACAAGTAAGAATTTGTATCTCATAACTATAAACTGGTTTCCACTATTGTTACTTAGTATTTTAACATCACAACTGATTTCATTATTATGATATGACACTTAGTTTCCCAAATTTATGAGACAGTATCTCAAAATACACTTGCTATCTTATTATTATGATTTAGTATCTCTATTCCAACATAGCATTTCAAAGTAGACTCTTTAATTCATAATTATGGCACGATATTAGTTTCTCAAATTTATGATATTCATTCATTCATTCATTTTCTGAACCGCTTAATCCTGGTTATGGTTGCGGGGAGGCTGGCGCCCATCTCAGCCGACTCTGGGCGAGGGCAGAGTACACCCTGGACAGCTCGCCAGGCCATCGCAGGGCCAAATTTATGATATAGTATCTCAAAATATACTTGCTATCTCATAATTATGACCTGGTCGCTCAAAATCTTGTCATACTATTTCCAAAAAGACTCATTATACTATATCTCATAATTATTGTGTAAAACTTAGTTTCACAAAGTTATGAGATAGTATCTCAAAAAAGACTTTTTCATAATTAATATTTAACCGTTTTTATTTGATTCATCATAATTATGACTTTGCATCTCAAAACTATGCATTGGTATTGCCATACTGTACAATTTTCTTCGGGATCAATAAAGTATTCTGATTCTGATTTTAATTCAGTATCCTGTATTTATGTAATTTGATATACAGCATAGTGTACAGCAGCATGGTTTTATATTGTATCCTGAACTTGATATAATTTAGGAATATATCATAAAGGATCATAAAGGATTCAGTATCTAACAAATAAGACATGATATACCATATGAACAACAATATATCTTATAATTATGGCTTGGTATCTCAGTTATTACTTAGTACCCCATAATTATGAGACAATACACAGAAATGGAGTACAACAGAGTAAAAGAGATAGCAACTGGCAATCAAAAAATTATACTGACATACCTCTGTCTCCAGGAAGCGCCTGAGTGCTCTTTTCTTTTTGATACTCTTCCTTCTCACAGACACAGCCACGCCCAGTGCCACAATGACCACCACAAACAAGCCACCTATCACCCCTGCCGCAATCAGAGGAGTCCTAACAGAGAAGGAGGAGTATGAAATAGAAATGTATAAAAAAAACACTCACGATACAATACATAAGAATCTCCAAGTTCAGTTTTTGAGTTACTTCACTACAATGAGATGTCAAAATTAATTATAATGTGAAATTATCGCTAAAGTTGGGCAGCATGCGTTTCATTAGGGAATTCCACATTATTTACTTAAAATACTTCCTCCCACCCTTCCCTCACTTTAATTCTTTTGATCCATATCTTGTTTCTTTATTCTTTCCTTCCTTCTTTACTTTGTTGGACATCATTAAGCTGAATTCTACCCTTTTCTTAGCTAAAGAAGAAATTATAGAGATTAAAGAAGCATTAGCAAGTGCAGTTTATGGGTTACATTTATGTGTGTGTATGAGTGTGTGTGTGTGTGTGTATGTGTGTGTGTGTGTGTGTGTGTGTGTGTGTGTGTGTCACTTTGAAAAGAGGGAGGAACTTCCCATACACACACTGCAGGATTATGCATTGCTGAGATGAGAATCTGTCTGGTTAATTCACTATTGATTGGATGCATAAAGCTCACATCCCTCAGATGCCTACACACAATGAAGACACCCTTCAGCAGTATATACGATCCCTGTACACAGGGGCTTGGAGCATTTACTCTGTCGCTTTGACTTTAGCAGCTTTTGGTTGTGAGTGAAAGCAGGTGTAATGAGCACTGTGATAATTCGGAGTGTATCTCTGGAATTTTAATGGACTGTGGATGAGTTGTTGACAAGATCACACTGTATCTTACCTTCTGTAAAAAACATTTAGGTGGAAATAACCTTCACTAGAGTAACTTTAGTGGACTTTAGTAGTCAAAAATTCCAATATGGCCCCATTTTTTTTTTTTTAACATGGCCACCAGCGCACCAAAAATGGCCATAGACTAAAAAAACAAAACCCTGCTGATCTCTGTCCAGTTCCTCTGGGCAGATAAAGCTGCCCAGCAGCTGGGTAAAGGTAGTTCATCTAGAAAAAGAAAAACTATCAGGCATCTTCAGGAAACTAGAACACTCAGTGAACCCATTTACCCACCAAAGCATAGTAGGTTCTTGCCATGTAATACAATGGATCTTGAAAGTTTGTGAACCCTTAAGAATGGTATACATTTCTGCAGAAATTCGACCGAACATCTCATCAGATTTTCACACAAATCCTAAAAGTAGATAAAGAGAACCCAGTTAAATAAATGAGACAAAACTATTTTACTTGGTTATTTATTGAGGAAAACTATCCAATATTTCATATCTGTGAGTGGCAAAAGAATGTGAACCTTTGATTTCAGTATCTGGGATGTTGTTGGGTTTCCTCGCATGAACTGCTCACTTCATGTCCTTCCACAACATCTCAAATAGATTAGGGTCAGGACTTTGACTTGGCCATTTCAAAACATTAACTTTATTCTTCTTTAACCATTCTTTGGTAGAACGACTTGTGTGCTTAGAATCATTGTACTGTTGCAAGACCCACTTTTTCTTGAGATTCAGATCATGGACAGATATCCTGACATTTCCCTTTACTATTTGCTGGTATAATTTCAGAATTCATTGTTCCATCAATGATGGCAAGCCATCCTGGTCCAGATGCAGCAAAACAGGCCAAAACCACGAGACTACCACCACCATGTTTCACAGATGGGAAAATGATTTTATGCTGGAATTCAGTGTGTTTCTTTCTCCAAACATAACACTTCTCATTCAAACCAAGAAGTTCTATTTTTATCCCATCTGTGCACAAGATATTTTTCCAATAGCCTTCTGGTTTGTCCATGTGATCTTGCAAACTGCAGACGTGATCTTAGTTGGTCGAGCACTTCTGGGAAGCGAAAAAATTATCTTAAATTTCCTCCATTTCTACGCAATTTGTCTTAGTGTGGAATGGTGAAGTCCAAACCCTTCAGAGATGGTTTTGTAATCTTTCCAACATTATGATCATCAAAAATTAAAAATATATATATTTGAAATTTTTCTGATTGAGACTTTCTTTCTTATTGAGATAACTTTATCTTTTCATTTACTTGGTATGAAGCAACTGTGCACACAGTTTCCTCCAGGATCAATAAAGTGTTCTGATCGTGATAAAATCCAATATTACCTGAAATAAATACTTGAATAGTACTTGGTTTCAGATTTATCTTAATTTTGTTAAGTTGTATAAGTGTACTGTATTTTTTGGTTTCTTCACTCGCTAACCCATTCTATGTGGTTTGAAGTTCCTTCATGCTATGCAAAAGTAAAAAAAAATAAAAAATAGCAACTAGTTGCTGTTGCTACACCAGACAAGCAACCAGGAGTTTACTGCTATCGCATTTAAAACACTAGCGGAAATGAGTTTATTGGAGTTGCCACAGCAGGACACAAACCTATTTAGGAAGGATTAAAAACAAAAAAGAAAGGTTACAGGATGCAACGGAGCCATATGTCCATAGCAGAAAAGTTTATTGAAGGGAAACGATTATTTGGATCAAGGCCAATGTCTACCACTCCAATGATACTCCTGATGATGATGACAACACAATCAAGGTACCGGGTTGTTCACTTCTCTTTTACTACATTATAACAGGAAATCTCCAAAAATGGAGAAAGTTGTTTGTCTGAGGCCTACACACTACTAAGGGTTATTGATCGGTCAACTCCATTTTGGGGCAGGGTTTAAACATAGCAATTACCAGGAACACCTGTGTGTGTGTGTGTGTGTCTGTGTGTGTGTGTGTGTGTGTGTGTGTTAGTGAGACTGCTCTTTTCAGCTGGAGCTGCTGCAGGGCTCTGCTCTTCTCATTCACCTTTGTGTGTGTGTGTGTGTGTGTGTGTGTGTGTGTGTAGTATCACAGTATATCTGTGCACGGTAGTTAGTGGTGTTTTGTTCCTATTGCCCCATGAGAGCAAAAGAAAGTGCTATCAATTTATCAACGGCACACACCCACACTCTCTCTCTCTCTCTCTCTCTCTCACACACACACACACACACACACACACACACACACACACACACACAGGGCCTTACAGCAAGCCATTAATCACACAATGGTGGCCGATTCACTGTACAACTTTCCCTTACTTTCACATGCTTTCATTCTCTCTCGTTATATCAGTTGACCCTCTAGGAAACACAGTGATGCACAAAAGTTTTATCCCCCAGCGCTCATCAGAAGAGTTAACCCAAGAAATATGACCCAAAAATACTGGTAAATTAGAAGACTTTTGCAAGACATAGAGGTGAAAAGCCAAGTAAGAACTGAGAGACTCTCAGCTGGTTACAAAAGGGGAGACTTTCCAAAGGGGGTGTTACTATGTACCAACCATGTTGTTGTTTCAGACCTTTTTCTTTTTTGTGCTTTGTACTTGTAAATAATGGAAATAAAAGTGTAATGTGGTGCATAAAATATATATTTGTAAATGTGTCATCGTTAACTTTATGCCTTTTGGTGATCTGTTCATGTTCGACTCCTTTCACTGTCTACAGTAACAGACATTCTAAGCAAAGGGTGCCAAAACTTTGCATGCCACTGTACAGGAAATGTGTATGCGTGTGTTACAGCTGCAGAAAAGGCCAGCATATTATTATTACCTGTCAATCATGCCAATGCAGTCCTGAAGCCTGGGCCCAGTGCATCTGAAACATAGAACAGACAGAAAATAAAGGAATGAATGTAAGCACTATCCAACCAACCACCATTTATCCATCCATCCATCTATCCACTTGTTCATACATTCTATTCCATCCATCCATCCATCCATCCATCCATCCATCCATTCACTCATCCATCCGCCCATTCATTTATTTTATTCCATTCATCCATCCATCCATCAACCCACTCATCCATCCATCCATGCATTTATACATTCCATTCCATCCATCCATTCTCCCACCCATCCATCCATTCACTCATCCATCCATTTCATCTGACTTTTCCACCCACTCATCCAACCATCCATCTATGCACTATTCTTTCTATTCATCCATTCTATCCATCAATCCATCTATATATCTATAATTTTATCCAACCATTTTATTAATTCATTCACTCATTCATCCACTGCAACCCATCCATCCATCCATGCATTTATCAATCTATCTGTCTACTTATCCATCCATTCATTGATTAATTTATGTATTCACACCCCCACACACATACACTGATTGATTCACCCATCCATGTCTTTAATGCACAATATTTACATCTGTCCATCAGTCCGTCCCCATTCAGTCCTTTAAGGTGTTCTTCTCATTTGTCTCTAAGCCCTATATGACAGTGTATTCTGTGTAATTACAGACACACACCCTGCTGTTCCAGTATTCTGGAGAAGAACAAATTTCAGATCTTTTGATGCTGCATTAAGCTGTGTGCCTTTAATCAGTCTTCATCTTTCTGACACACATCAGTCCTCCACCTCTTCCCAGATCAAAGGCCTTGAGTCTCATCATCCATCACACGGCCGGAGTGAGAGAGGGAATGGGTGGATCTTTACACTGGACGAGTGGCGGTGTGAGGGGCGAGAAATAGATCGAATGTTGAGATATTTTTTAAGATATTATCTTAGTGTGTACTACAGCTTGTGTGTGTGTGTGTATGTGTGTGTGTGTGTGTGTGTGTGTGTGTCTGCATGTGTGTAGACATATATACAGATTTACTTCTACCACTAACTAAAGTGATGGTGCTACTGAATTACACTGATTTAATTCGAAAAGTTTAAAATAACTGACAGACAGAATCATTCAAAAGCTGACTAAAAAAAGTTAAGTTTGTATTTATTACTGTATTTTTAAAATATTGTTAAGTGCCTTGGATTGCTATTTTAAACAAAAGATGTTATAAAAATAGTTTTGTTTGTTTTACGTTGAGGTTTAGCTCTTGTTTTCATTCAGCCCCCTTACTCCAACCATAACCATTACAACAAAATGTCTAACCCTACCGTTCCCTAAAACCAAGTCTTAACCTTCAAACAGTTAACATTTAAAGAAATGACAAAATGTCCACACTTCCCAAAACATGTCCTCACTTTGTTGCATATTCAATATATAGCATGTAGAAGTACAAACACACACACACACACACACACACACACACACACACACACACACACATAAAGCCCATACCCCTGGGTGCAGTTGACGTGGCAGGGATGGCATTCCTTGTTGGGTTCTGCATACTTAAAGATGAAACTATTGGCTCCCTGGAGTCCATCAGGACATTTTTCCACACAGTTAGGCCCATCCTTAAAGTGAAGACATTTCACACAATGATCAGGACCCTGAGAGAGAGAGAGAGAGAGACAGATTAAAAACTAGACATGAGATTCCTCTCTGCAAACTACTGACCCATATACATGCAGTGTATATCGTTATATATGATCCATATTATTAATGTTGCTTCATTTTTTTTCAAACTCAATATCCCTTGCCTGGGAAATATTGTGTTTCATGCACTCCAGTCATGCCAATAAAGCTACATTTGGATTGAATTGGAATAAATTGACCGAGAGACCATGGGAGGTTGAGAGAGAGAGAGAGAGAGAGAGAGAGAGAGCGAGCATGGACCAGACAAAGAGAAATAAAAGAGCAAAGAAGAGCCATAAAATACCAGCAACCAGGCCACAGATAATAACCATAGCTCACTGCCCACACAATGACCATAACAATGAGGCGGCTGGGATTTATAGCAGTAATATAAGCAGCAGAGGAAGCGAAGAGGAGCCATTCAGTTGGACTGGACGTCAATACGAGTGCGAGTACCACTGTCACACTGCTTCATCAACTCACACACACAGCAAGTACTTCAGTACGGCCAGAGGTGGAGTGGTGATCAACACTCCGAGTGCTTATTTGTAATAAAACATCAGATGTTTCAGGGGAAAAACATTTTCCAAAGCCATGACTGTGTCTAATTGGAACGGTCATTACACCTCCAAGCCAGTAGAGATCTCTCTCTCCTGAATACAGAACTCTTTTTCCACACTCACTTTCTGTTTAGTTCCAGGAAGACTGGAACTAACCCTCACTTCTCGATACAAAAAAAAAAAAAGAAAGAAAGAAAATTGGGATGGCCGGCAAAGATGGCTGTCTAGGAAAACTTCCAGTTCAAGCAAAGAAATGAAAAACTGAGTTTTGAGAAGCACCCAGTGATGTTATCGTTATGTACTGAGCCTAAAAACAGCTAACTTAGGTTTTGTTAAGAGTAGGTTTGTACAGCGTTAGCTAAAGGAATCTAACAGGTTTGAGAGGTAGCTAGCCAGTCTAGGAAACGATGGCAGACAAAGAAGTAATGCTTTCTTCAAAAAAATGTTTTTTAAAATAAATAAATTAATAATAATAATAATAATAATAATAATAAAATGACAACAAAACAACAACAACAACAACAATAATAATAATAATTATATTCATCTAATCCTAAATAGGGCCATGGGGAGGCTGGAGCCCATCTCAGCCGACTCCAGGAGAGTGCGGGGTACACCCTGGACAGCTCGCCAGGCCATCGCAAGGCATAAAAAAATAATAATAAATAAATAAATAATAATAATAATAATAATAATAACAATAAAAACAGTAATAATTATAATAATAATTGTTGTTTTATTATTAAAATTATTATTATTATTAAAATTATTATTATTAATATTATTATTATTATTATTACTTCTTGGAATTGTAATAAGTGCAATAATTTTATAGACATTTTATCTTTGATCTTTTTTTAATGCTTTATTATCACTATTTTTCTGCAGACTTATTCTAGAAATATCCACCTAAACACAAAAGGGATGATTCATTTGAGTGGACACCATTCCATCGTTACATAGGTGTGTAAGAGGTTAACACGTGTGTTTACCATGCATTTTATTTCTGAATTAAAGAGCACGTCGGATTACTAAGATAAGGTTTTGTAACTTACCGATGGTAAAAGAAACTTAATTTAAGTGTAAGCGTTCAATATTTAGACAGTATTCAGACTGAACAAAGTGATAGGAGACACACACACACACACACACACACACACACACACATACACACATATACAGCTGAAAAGATCCTCCAAGGCTAGTTCAAATAGCCGCTATCATCAATCTCCTCTTTAATGCAGCTGTTGCTCTGGTCACCTGCTCAACCTCTCGTCGCATCTTCCAGATAAACCTTTATAAGTGTTACCATCAATCTCAAAACACGTTTAATTGCTTCTACAGATGTCCAGGATCAAACAAAGGCCACTCTATAAGCTTTGGGCTGGTGTGTGTGTGTGTGTGTGTGTGTGTGTGTGTGTGTGTGCGTGCATGTTTTATTTACTTTCATAGCTCCAAACTAAGTCAATATCACAGATAACTATGGAATAACTGCATGAAGGGGTGCACTTCATCTACTGCGGCACATGAAAAGGATTTGTGCGTGGGTGTGTGTGTGTGTGTATATGTTTTTGTGTATGAGTGCGTGTGTGTGTTAGGGTTATCCGGGTAGCTTCTATGCATGACTGGACTGTATCATGTCCACGGAGCTTTGAAGCATAACACACACACAAACACACACACACACACGCACACACACACACACACACACACACACACACACACACACACACACACA
>JAQMYF010000012.1:18510739-18550999 GCA_030014195.1 Neosilurus mollespiculum | reverse complement strand
CACACACACACACACACACACACACACACACACACAGACACACACACACACACACACACACACACACACACACACACTACACTAAGTATGCACCTGCAACCCTCTTAAACAATGAACCAGAGAAACCAGTGGGAATAATGGAATGAGGAAATAATGATTCGGGGTATATGAAGATAACACACTGTTTAAATCTTAATTGAATAGCATTTGATGTTAGGGGGTTCATTGGGTGGCCTAATGTGGTCCTGATAAGGTTATACATAGACTAATAGTGGTCTTAGGGGATTTTTGTGGGGCTAATGGCATAGTCATCTTGCAGTTTTGCAATAGATTTGAGAGTTAATGGATATTTTTGTTTTGTTCTTTGGGTAGTTTTGCAGTGGATTTGAAAGGGTCTTGAAGTGATCTTGCAGTCCTTTTGGAGTGGACTTAAGCTCTTGGGAAGGTTTTTGGGTGATTTTGTCATCTTTAAGTGGCTTCAGGAGCTCTTGGGCTGGTTTTGTTGTGGTCTTTGGGGTGGTCTTTGGGGTTGTCATGAAGTAGTATTGGGGTGGTCGTTGAGGTTGTCTTGCAGTAGCTTTGGGGTGGATTTGTAATTTTGGGGTGGTCTTTTGGGTGTTCTTGCTGTAGTTTTGGGGCGCTATATTTTTTTTACCAAAGGTAACACAGAGATTTCCATCAAACATACAATAAAATGCCTTAAAATAATTCTGTCTACTGTGAAAGGATAAATATTGATCGAATTTAACTGACTGGTTTATTTTTCAAACAGCTTTATCCTACAACGGTTGCAGAGAGGCTGAATCTTTCTCAGCTGACTCCTCGCAAATGCGGGCTTTACCCTGAACAGCAAACCCTCCGACCTGAAGTCTTGGTGAGTTAAATGTAAACCTTTTGTCTTCCCTTTCTTATATACACTGTATACACCCCAATTCTCAGAACATACATTCTAGTAGAGATATGAAAGACTTATCACTAAGGCCCAGGTCTGATTGGAGGAGAATGATCTACTGTAGCGTGAATGACCTTTTAAGTAAACAATAACCATGTAAAGTACAACTGCTAGCAAATATGAAAAACTGAGAAATTGAAATGGTCCTAATATAACAGTCTACATTATTCATTCAGCCACAACCCACAACCAAGTGTTGTGTTGAGCAGAATCAGAAATATTTATTCCTTTCTTCCATCAATAGCTTCCAGCTACAGTAATTGACCATCAACTTCTGGTCTGACATTGCCCCCTGGAAGGAACCCTGTGAGTTTCAATATAATTTGAGCACTGACTCAGAATGACAGCCATTTTTCCAGAATAAGTGACATTTTACTGAATGGCATTTTCCTTTGACGCCTGCCACCACTCTTCTGAAACATTAATAGTCAGGGCAAAAGGATTTCTTGTCAACATGGAAATGATTAACCTCAGAAGGCACTTGTCGACAAGACAAAAAGAAATGCTGCGACTCAATGCAAGAAAATACTCCAAGACTTAGCGCTGTACTTTGGATTCTATGATTTATCTGTTTTATACCAATTCTTTGTCATAAACACCCCTCTCAGCTTGGACTGAAGTGTCCTGTTTCATTCTCAGTTTTATCCATGCTTCTAGTGTTGTTGTTTTTTTCACTTTCAATTTATTTCTTTCAGTTAAGCCCGTTTCAGGAACAAACAACCTGCATATGAACAAACATCTTTGTCATATTAATTTAGCGAGGCTACAATAGAAGGGATTGGTGTGAGTTTGGGTGAGGTGGAAAGTTGTGTAGTTGCATTCAAACATAAACATACAACTGCCATATTATGATTTTATTTATTTATGTATTTATTTAATATACTGTATTAATCCCAAAAGGGAAATTATTGCCTCTGCATTTAACCCATCCAAAATGAGTACACACACACGTAAACAGTGAGCACACACACACTCAGAGCAGTGGGCTGCCACATATTGGGACCCCCAGAGAGTAGTTGGGGGTTAGGTGCCTTGCACAAGGGCACTTCAGCCATAAATGTGGAGGAAGGGAAGGTGCAACTCACTCCCCCACCGCCACCCATTTTTCCTGCTGGTTCGGGAATCGAACAAGCGACCTTTCGGTCCCAAAGCTGCTTCTCTAACCATTAGGCTATGGCTGCCCCCCATATGTACATTACATTACGTAAAGTAAGAATGCTTAACTAACACTGTCATAAAAATTATCGTAGCTTTAAAATAGGGCAATGGTTGGACTATTGTAAGAAAACTGAACAATTCTGAGCCCATCAGATGGGACAACCAAAGATATCAAATGAGTATGTCTATCACAACACCACCATAGGATGTCATAGGGCTTTGTACAACATGCATTCATTCATTCATTCATGCATTCATTCATTCATTCATTCATTTGCAAACCTCTTAGACCTACTAGGGCTCCAGGGAGGCTGGAGCCTATCTCAGCCAACTCTGGGTGAAGGTAGGATAAAACTTTAACAGCCAGACCATCACAGGGCAACACACACAACCACTCACGTTCACACTCACACCTAGGGGCAATTTGGATGATTAAATTAGCTTTATGTGGATGTAAACTGGAGTACAAGGAGGAAACCTAGCAAGAAGAGAACACGCAAACCCAATACAGAAATACTGCTGATCACAGGCTGAGCCTGCACATCGCACATCTGGCATGGTCAAAAAATGGCAGGCCATTTTTACTGCAAGATGGATGTGCTAACCACTACGCTACCATGCTGCCTTTTAAGAAAATTAACTAATTCTAAATACCCAGTGGGCAGGATGGTGGTGCAAGGGTTGGCACATCTGCCTCGCAGGTAAAAAGGTCCTGGGTTCAAGTCCTGGGCTTTGCAAAGGTGTTTCTGTGTGGAATTTGCATGTTCTTCCTGTGTTTGCATGGTTTCCTCCAGGTAATCCAGTTTCCTCCTGCAGAAACGCCCTAGCCCAGGACTTGAATCCAGGGCCTTCTTGCTGTGAGGCATATGTGCTAACCACTACACCACTGTGCCGCCTGCCCCTGCAAATGCAAATGCAATTTTCAATAATGATTTGTGATGCATCATAACATTCAGCAAGTGGAAAAGGAGGGGTGATGGCAGGGTGGAGGGGTGGTGTAAAAGAGGCAAAATCTCTCAGCCTTGCAAAGAGTCATAAACATCACTCAGTGTAGAAAAAAGGACAAAGATGTGGAAAAGGGAGTGCAATTCTCTTTGGCGATTATAGGCCCCACTGGGGGACACGTAGCTCTGAAATGTCAAAAAAAAAACTTTTGAGGCAGTTCCCTGCAATTAATTTCTTTCAATAGTTCACAGGATGGCTCGACATTTGCAGAGAATGGGTAATTGGATTGTTGCTGATGGAATAAGCAAGTTGGATTCTTGTGCATTCCCTGGAGCTCTTCTTTCATGATTTTTCTTGGGCAAAACTGTACAAACAGAAAGTCTGAATATGTTGCATTGCTGGTGCTTTTCAAGGGTAGAATTCAGAGCTGAGCTCCAGAGGTGGAGAATGGGCGGATCTGCATGACTCTGCGTAGTCCTCTTGGCCTCTGGTCACTTCCTGCTGGGGAAAAGTTGAGGTTCTTGGGTCTCCTGCTAGGCATGGTGAAGTGCATTCATCCAGAGAGAGAAAGGCCAAGGAGAGGCTTCCTACTGTGACACACTCATCTGGCCCAAGAAGAAACCAAAATGTCTTCTCAAGACTACAGCAGGAGGTAATGGCACAGGGCGTGTCCTCGGGTGAAAAGCCTGACAGCTTCAAACACAAAGTTGCTGACAGTGAAGATATTGCCCTCAATGTGAAAATCAGAAAATGCTGACTCATTTCTGGTATGTATGATTCTAACTTTAAATTTCAACCAATGATTCATACAAGATATTGGATCGATTTAGAATTCCAGCAGGGTTCAGAGGGACCACACTTAAATATTTACAAAGGTGGGGGACACCCTGAAAACCACCCTGGACCATTGCAGGACCAACACACATACAGCCATTCACACTCACACTCAGACCTAGGGGCAATTTGGAACAGCCAATTAGCCTAATGTGTATGTCTTTGGACTGTGGGTGGAAATCGGTGTACCCAGATAAAATCCATGCAAGCTTAGGGAAAACATGCACATTCCCCACAGAAACACCCTCGCCGAGCCCAGGACTCAAACTCAGGACCTTCCTGCTGTTAGGCAGTGCCACCGATGTGCCACTGTGCTGGCCTCAAATTTATCTTTTGGCTGTAAATACCACTAAAAACTATCGACTGATTTGGCACGTTGGTGTGGTGGTTAGTACTTTCACTTCACATTAAGAAGGGCCTGGGTTCGAGTACTGGGCTTGATGATGGTGTTTCTGTGTGGAGATTGCATGTTCTCCCCATGCTTGTGTGGGTTTTTCTCTGGGTACTCCGGTTTCCTCCCACAGTCCAAAGACATGCACATTAGGCCAATTAGATTTTCTTTGGGTGTTAATGTGAGTGTGAATGGTTGTGTGTGAGTAGGCCCTGCAATGGTATCCCAAGGTGTTCAGGGTGTACAATACCTTTAACCAGAATTGGCTGGAATGGGCTCCAGTCTCCCCTTGAGCCCAATAAATCATTCATTCATTCATCTTCTGAACCACTTAATCCTAATTAGGGTCACGGGGAGGCTGGCGCCAATCTCAGCCGACTCTGGGCGAGGGCAGAGTATACCCTGGACAGCTCGCCAGGCCATCGCAGGGCAGAAACACGCTGACGGCTATGCAGCCTACTCTTTATGAAAATCAGCAATGGTTCTTTTACATGTCTCTCTCCATAGACAGTGAGAGACATGGCCAGCATTTGATAACCCAGTTAGCTGCACTGGGGCCCAATAAATCATAAAACAGAAAATAAAAATAAAATGAAAATAGCTATTCAGACATATATTATAACAGCCTACATCCCAATTAAAGTAATGTGGTTTCATGGCCTTTTTTACCATCTCATGGAAAGTCTGAATCTTGATTTTCTGCATCTCAACCGCAACATGTGGAAAGGTTTTGGGGTGAATTCATTCGCAAAGCTCCGACGTATGTGATTCAGTTTGTTTGTAAGTGGTAAGTGAGAAATGATAACCACACTTACTGCATTCTTTGGGGTCCCTGTTGTTGCGGATCAGGGCTTTCTGAGCAGGGATGCGGAAGAGGCTGGTCCAGTTGATGGTGTTGTAGTAGCACAGCTGGCTGTTGTTGGTGATATAGACATTGCCGGCACTGATCTCACGCAGAGACTGCAGCTGCAACGAAGAGATCCACTGCTGCTTGAGCACCAACAGAGAAATTCCACTGAGAGGGGAAAGATGAGAAATGACAAGAAGGACAAATATATCCATGAATATTTCACAGGAAAACAGGAATCAAAGCATTCACACCTGTTGCAGTAGCGATGGAGACTTCATTCACAGCCAGATGTGCTAGGCGGATTTGAAATAGACTACAGAAAAATAATTATCAGTATCCTTACTCTATTCCCTTCTTTCCTTAAATTCAAATTTTTCTTTCATCTCCTCTTTGTCTTTTCCCATTTCCCTTCATTCCTTTCTTTCTTCCTCCTTCGCTTTCACCCACCCTTATTTCCTTTCTTTTTTCTTAATTTTCCCCATTTTACCTCCTCCCTTCTGCCCTTCCTTCTTCCTTTTTATAATTTTTCACTTTCTTCCTTTCTTTCCTTCCTATCTATGTTCCTCTTGCCTTTTTTTCTCCTCTTCCCACCATCCATCCTTCATATTTCTCTTTATTCCACTGTGCTCACTTGCTTCTTGTTTTCTTTATCTCCTCTCTCTTCCTATCATTTCTACTTCCTTAGGGTGATCACACTACAGGTGCAATAGAAAAGCAAGTGACGCGAATGGCAATTTGGGGCTTTCGCTTTTCATTTTCAAAGTGTTCTCAAATTTGTCGCCTGGTTTGTGAACTCATCGCAAAAAAATTCAAACATGAATGTCGCAAAACAAGGTTTTGACGCAAAGTAGTCTCAAACTCTTCTCAAACAGTCCATGTCGTGAGAAGGTCGCAAAGTTGTTGTTTTGATTGCAAATTATTCATTATTTTTCATTTGCAAGAAAAAGTTGTAAACTTCCACATGGAAAGTTTGAGACTTGCTGGCATCCACCATATTCTGTGTATTTTGTCATGATTCGTATTTTATTCACATTTTGTTCACGCTAATAAAGCACGAATAAAAAGCGAATGGTTTGAGAACAAAATGTGACTGATTTACAAAAGGAGATTTGCTTTTTCCACCAAACATCTGCAAACCAATCGTAAATTACTTGCAAATCGGTCGCAAATCAGTCACAAATTGCCATGCGACTTTCTCGTGACTTTCATGCTATATGTTTTTAAGCCACAAAATATTCGCTTGAATGTGGAGTCACAAAATATGTTGACGTGAAATTTCTAAATTTGCAAAAAAATTGTATAATCACCCCCTTAGCCCACATCATCCTCAGACGAAGACCATGAAGACCGCACTGCGCTCTGAAAAATACCTACTGAATCCTGGTTTAACCAAATCTCCACTGGATTTACAAAACTGTCCAAACTACAACTACAACGTCCACATCCATGGAGAACATACCACACACTTATTGGTTTCTACTGCATTTTTACTACACTGTACAAGTTCTTACTGCATCCAGTGAATTTTTTGAGGATGTGGTAGGAACACTTTTTTGCCGCCTGACTGTTTTCCTTTATTTTTTTCTTTCTTCTCCCCCAGCCTTTCTTCTGATATCTCTTTCTTGACTGTTCATCTACTTACTTCTCACTGTTTTCTTTCTTTAATATCTCATCTCCCCCATCTGCCAAACCGCTTAATTCTTCTAGGTTTGCGGGAAGGCTGGAGCCTATCTCACATGACACCGGGCAAAGGCAGAGTACACCATGAACAGCATGCCAGACCATTTACACTCAGACTCACACCTAGGGGCAAGCTGGACCAGCCAATTAGCCTAATGTGCATGTCTTTGGACTGTGGGAGGAAACCAGGGTACCCAGATGAAACCCACACAAGCACGGAAAGAACATGCCAACTCCACACAGAAACGGCCAAGCCTGGTACTCAAACGTGCCAACCACTACAACGCCATGCCGCCCCCTTCTTAATATTAATTTCTCTAACTTGTTCTGTCTTTCTTTTTAAACTATTCCTAAAGAAGACCCTCATCATTTTTTTTCTTTCCCCTCTCTTGCATCTGTCTGGGCTGCGTCCCTTCTTATTTTTATCATCTCGAGCAATAACTCCTCTTTTCTCCTATGGACTCTCTCTCTCTCTCTCTCTCTTTTCACCATGGCAGTGTCAGACACTGTGTATTGTGTGACAGACAGTAATTGGTACAATGGTAAGGCGCTAAGGGAATGACCCCAAGACTCTTTAAACAAGTTGGCAGACTCTCTCTCTCTCTCTCTCTCTCTCTCTCTGTTGTTCTCTCTCATTCTCTCTCTCTCTCTCTCTCTCTCATTTAGTGATGGAGTCTGGCTAATTTCAGACTTCTAGCACTGCAGGGTAAAACCCTCTTGATAGTCTGACAACAGTGTCCAACTGCCTCTGTCATTTTATCTGTAAGAATTATTACAGAAATAATTATTCCACGAACTGTTAGCCATAGAGTCACTGAGTCACTGTAGATGATCACACTAATGAATGCCATTCTTCGACCCCATCAAGGCCAGATAAAATAAACCGTGTCCATTAAGATCATGAGCACAGAGCCAAAGATCTCATTAAGATGCGTGTTAAAGCAGAGCAGGGGTTTACCTATAGAGGGATCGACCACCAATGGTTGCCAGATTAGAGAAAACGCTCAGATCCGTCATGTTTTCTGGCCATGACTGAATGTTCAGGAAACCTGGACAGGACAAAAGAAAGCAAGACACAAAAAGACACAAGCATGTCAGTCTCAGTAATAACTAATAAACTGCACACTCACACTCCAAATGCAAATCAAGTCTGGGTCAGCGCACCTGCACATTTACGTCACGCTTTCTCAGCTAGACTCGGAGTTGAGTCTTGAATGGGATATGAGAACGTGATGCCTCTTGTTTTCTTAATAAATTCCACCGGGTTGCAGAAACACATTCTGAGAAAATTACTTTATTCTGGAAAGCTATTTCCTTACAAAACTGAGTGAGAGACTCAGAAGCCCAAGTACATATCATAAAAAAAAAACCTTTAGTCCAGTATTGTGTGTGACCCCTTCTTAATTTGGCCTTCGAATCTCCTACCATCACCTTCCTTCATTACCCCTCACCCTTCCTTCTCCCTTGTCTTTCCTATCTTCTGCTTTGTACTTCCTTTTTTCTCACTTGTATTTTCTTCCTTTTTCCTTACCATTCCATTCTTTCATTTTCTCTCTTTGTACTCCCCTTTTTACCCTTTGTCCTTTTCCCCCCTACAACCTTTCTTTCTCTCTTGTCCTTCATTGTTCTTCCTTGCTTCTCCATTTCCCTTCATTGTCCTTCTTTCTCCTTTGATTTTGCATCTTTTTCTTTGTTCTTCCTTTCTTTTCCATTGTCTCTCCTTTCTTCTCCATGTTCTTTTCTTTCTTCGTTGTACTTCATTTCCTTCTCCTTTCCTCTTCCTTTCCTCTTCCTTCTTTCCCTATTGCCATTGCTTTCTTCTCTTTTTTCCTTCCTTTCTTCTCCTCTGTACATAATTGCTCTCTACTTCTTACTTTCCTGTATCTTCCCAGTTATTTTCCTTCCTTCCTTCCTTTCTCCTTTGTATGTACTTTTTCTTCCACTTGCTCACTACCTTCCTGTCTTTCCTGCAATTGTCTGTCATTCCATCCTTCCTTCTTTCCTTTCCTCTCCCCTGCACATGCTTTCTTTCTACTCCCTACTTTACAATATCTTTCCTGTTATTTTCCTTTCTTTCATCCTTCCTTTCTTCTTTCTCCTTCGTACATGCTTCCTTTCCACTTCCCCAATGCCTTCCTGTATCTTCCCTGTTATTTTCCTTCCCTCTCACTTTCTTACATATAGACAGTAAATCAGTATCATTAATAACGGCATTGGTATTCCATTAATTTTTACGTTTTAAAAGTAACATCTTTATTCCCAATGCATCTCTTTTTTCTTTGACTTTTTCCCTCCTTTCTTTTACTTCCCTTCCAGCCCTGTCTCTAACTGTCTCATCTCTTTCTTTCCATTATCCTCCCTTCTTCATTTCTTTCCACTATTCTTTTTTTTTCTTTCCATCTGCACCCTCTTGTTCTATTTTTGCTGAACTTTAGCTGTAGCCAAGCCCAGGATTTACTACAACACCAGTGAAGGCACAGTGTAATTACACCCAGAGAAATTAAATTAAATTAGAAATTAAAAAGTGGAAAAGTATAACACATGCTGAAAACTTCACATACAGCCCCAGTGTATACAGAGTTTTTAATAAAATGGCAACAATAAGCTCTAACCATTCAGTAACATGTCCAAATAATATCACAGCCATAGTGTAATTAACACAAACAAAAATAAGCAATAAATATTAATGACTATAAACATGGCTAAGATAGAATGAGGCCTGGATGTTGAGCTGATTATATTTTTTATTCATTGGGCCACTTTCTGTAAATATCCAGCACCTGTTCTGGGTGTTTTTTATGTGGCATAGTTGAATGAAAGGCTAATGGCATGGACATTCGATTATTTAGAAATTTAAATAATGTATTGAAATGTTGAATTTTTCATGAGTCCGGATTGCAAGGAGAATATGAGTGAAGAGAGGACAAACAAGATGAAGATGCTGAGATGGGAAAGACAGAAGGTAGAGAGCAAGTGAGAGAGACAGAGATAAGATCTGTGGTCCATATGGATGAAAGCAGGGGTCTCTGAGGATGAGGAGAACATAAATTACTCAAATGACATTAAAATGAAAAAAAGCTGGTTGTAGCTTGTTGTCAAAGAGAAAGCATCAGTTCCATCAGTGATAAATTCACATAAATTCACATGGGATAAAATTAAGTACAGCTTGAGTTTGGCTCGGTACGCCTGATGTTCAATACAAACTATAGTATTGGTTATCCTTACAGCATAATCTGTGTGTTTGCAATACCTTTAAGCGATACAGAGCTTATATTTTAACATAAATGACCATAAATGAGCACTATACTGGGTAATTTTCTCCTGTGGATTGCTAGTGGTGTCTGAACCAATGGTTAGAAGGCGTTTTTCTCTGAAAGTGATGTCAACATGTTGGGTGAGGTTGTCCAGCACAAGTAAACAAGCAGATCTATTCAGCAAGTGACATTTTAGGTAATAAAAAAAAACCATTTCGTGGAAATGGGTGCAAATGGTTACCTATTTGAACCAGAGAGGGAGGAGTCTTGTGGATAGTGAGATGTCACATTGTAGTGACTCTGAGGATGAGAATGCTGCCAGAGATGAGTGTGACGGTAAATCCAAAATGGCTTATGCAGATAATGTTTTGCCAACACGGCTTTCCTGTCGTCAGTTGGTTTAGGAACACAAAAGAAATGTTTTCCGTGATTTCTGCACTGGTTTGAGCAGCTAACATGATAATGTGTTTTGCTGCACAGGACAGTGACGTGGCCCACCCATTTCAATGAGTTTGCGTCACTGCCAGATTGGAACAGCCAATGAGAAGTGTAGCAGTACTCGCATGTACTGTGACAAGGGACATGGAGTGATGTTGCCGGAAGCAACCACTGATGTTATACGTGATCGTTTTAAATAGCTAGTAACAATAATTCACTACAGGAACCCTTTAAATGATCCTTTAAATCCCCATCACACTCCACCATATGCCCAGTACATCCTCAAAGAATTATGCGGATGTAGTAGGAACTTGTACAACGTAAAAGGAACATAGCAGAAACTGACAATAGAATGGTATAGAAGATGTAATAGAATCAGTATCAGTAAAGACTGTAAGGACGTACAATAGTAATGATGTAACTAATGCCTAGTATGTATTTCATTGTGTAGAGCATGCACAGTGTGGACTTGTTGAACGTAGATATGGGCACAAGAAAATCTGCAGAACAAATTTTTTTTTTTGAAATGCAATGAGTAGTACAGAATTTATAAGTGCCAGCCAGATGCAATGAGAACATAGTAAGCATGTGATGCAATCTGATTGGTTGTAGTAAGGATGTAACAAGAATACACTGGACATGGTGCATGATCATGCGTGTGATAAGAAATTAATAGGAAGAACACCACAGTCATGGAACATGGCCTTGATGAGTCCTGTCCAGTATCCGTGCCTGCCTACCACAGGAAAACCAATAAGGCTGCTGGGTTGTTGAGTCGATGCTGATTGGCTCTTATACATCGTTGAATTGCATGATGATGAGCAGCAATAAAAAAAAAAATAAATAAAATAAAAAAATCATACACCACTGCTTAGACTTGCACAAAATAAAAAAAAAACCATCTAACTCGTTTAGGCAGATACACTTACAGGTAAATAAATTTTCATTGAGTAAACGCCGAAGTGAGAAGCTTGACAGAACATAAACTGAAACAGATCTAACAAAACACGATACAAATAAAACCAGAAATCAGAAATGCAGTAAAAAGAAAATCCAGGCTCCAGCTCTGCTTTTGGGCAATGCCTAAATCTATATAGGGCAGCAAAGTGGCATAGTGATTAGCATGTCCTCCTCACAGCAAGAAGGTCCCAGGTTCAAGTCCCAGGCTCGGGCATTTCTGTGTGGAGTTTGCATGTACTCCCAGTGCTTGCAGTGTCAGCTGAGATAGGCTCCAGTCTCCCCGTGGCTCTAGTAGGAGTAAGTGGTATGGCAAATGAGTTAGTGAGAGTGAACCAAACATTTATTCATTTATTTGCTGAACTGCTTGTTCGTACTAGGGACACAGGGAGGCTTGAGCCTATTTCTGCCAACTCTGTGTGAAGGCAGGATACACTCAAAACAAATCACCAGTCCATCGCATAGCCAACACACGCAAAAACATTCACATGTACACATAGGGGCAATTTGGAATAGCCAGTTAGTCTAATGTGCATGTCTATGGACTGTAAGAGGAAACCCACACGAGCACAGGAAGAGCATGTAAACTCCATAAGGAAATGCCCGAGCCCAAGTATCAAACCTAGGCCTACTTTGTGAAGCGGACGTTCTCTCCACTATGCTACCCTGCCGGCCACTGAACTGAACAGTGTTAATAAAATCTTAGGGTTATAAACAGATCAGTTTCCCACCCTTTTTTAAATGTGGTGACAGTACAGGTTAAAAAAAACAAACGTAAAAGCAGATCGAGAAACAACCCTCCTTACACTTCAGTGCTTGGTAAACGTAGCTCTGTATCTTTAAACGATTCCTTTAAGTGTTATTAGTGTGCTTGCGAGCCCCTTGTGAGTTGTGAAGGCAGATTACGACCCTGTCTTCCAGGGTGATGTGTTGCTAGTGTGCAGTCTGTTGACACTAATTGGCGTAATGACAAAATTGCAGCAATGGGAAATTACACAAAAGTGTGTGTGCATGCTAGTGTGGCTTATGCACGAGCATGTGTGTGTGTGTGTGTGTGTGTGTGTGTGTGTGTGTGTGTAGAATTCCCTGAGCGTAATGGGAATGAGCATAATGCCCTCCTCTGTGTTTGTATCTGTTTATTTTATGTGCACAGCCAAGCCTCCATCATCTTAATGGTGCTAACAAGATCCTGTTGAGCACCTGTCTGCATTAGGCTAACAACTGCATGCTAACAGAAACTTGCTAAAACATCACACACATGCACACATGCATGAAAAAGCTAGGTTAACGCTAGTATGCTAAGAATCTTCACTATAAATCACACACACGTCAGGGCTGTCTGTGTTACACTAATAGCAGCATGATAACAGAATAGTGCACATAAATCACACAAAAAAACCCCTATGGTCTGTGCTCGGGTTAAAAAAGATCATGCTAATGGAGTCTCCGAGGATATCTAAGGCTAACTTAGTCATATACGTTATTGTTTCTGTAGTAACAGAGCCTATCTTAGTAGACACCCTGTACAGCTTGCAAGACAATCGCATGGCCTACACACAGACAGACACACACACAACTATTTACAGTTATATTTACACCTAGGGGCAATCGAGAATATCCAATTAGCCTAATATGCATGTCTTTGTACTATGGGAGAAAACCGGAGCACCAGGAGGAAGCATAGGGAGAACATGCAAACTCCACGCAGTGAGTGCTGTAAATATAATTTTATTTGTTTATGCAATTTTTAAATGTTAGCCTCATGTTTTCATCCAAACGTTTCATGTAATCACAATATAGTTTCCAATATAGTTATTCGGACATACAAAATTATCATGTTATAACAATATAATATCTATGATGTTATAATGTAAAAAATGTCAGTGTGTAAAAATATGTTTTGATGGTATATTTTCACAACAATAAAAGTCTCTGGGCGAAGGCGAGGTACACCCTGACCAGCTGGCCAGCACATTGCAGAGCCAACACACAACCACTCACACCTAGGGGCTATTTGGAACAACCAATAAGTCTAATGTGTATGTCTTTGGAATGTATGAGGAAACCGGAATACCTGAAAGAAACCCATGCAAGCACAGGAAGAAGATGCAAAGTGTACACAGAAATGCCCTCGCTGACTCTAACTCGGGACCTTCTTGCTGCATGACGAATGTTCCAACCACTGTTTTTTTCGTTTCGTTGTTTTTCCACAGGAAGTACTTTTGTTTAGGATAGGGATGTAATTATAAAGGGTCCAAGCATCTTTCTCTAACTTAACAATCTCTAAGATCACCTTACAGAATCTTCCAGACCCATTTCTTTGATACAGCATGGTATACACAGCAAGCACACATGAAGAGTTGGTCATGCTCGTGGCCTGCAGAGCAGTGTGTCGATCTGCAGGGTTCTGGATCTCTCCGTGCTCAACTTGGCTCCATCTTCAAGCCTTGTGGCATTCACACTTCAATCTTAACCTCATTAATCATTCATATGTACAGTCCGTAAAAGCAGCAGGGCTTAAAGGAGTTCAAAATATAAATCCTTACAGTCTATGGATTTACTGAACTCTTCTTCTACTCCTTCACTTATCTCAGCCCATCACCCACATCACATACTATTCCATACATTATTCTGTAGAAATATCTATCCTTTCAGCTGAGGAGTTTTAAAATGACATTTTTCACACCCAGAGTCACAGTCACAGGGAGGAAATGGCAGGCTGGCAGAGAGGTCATTGTTCTGTCAGGTCTTGTGTTTTAGGAGGTGAGAGAGGGGGACACACATGCCTGACTGCCTAGGGGTCTGTCCCCTCTGCCAGAGAGAGAGAGAGAGAGAGAGAGAGAGAGAGAGAGAGAGAGAGAGAGAGAGAGAGAGCATCTGGGTCTTTTCAGCTGCTCTGATGCTTCCTGACAAAGTCTACAGGAAGTGGAAAGAAGTAGGAGAAAGAGAAAGGGGAAGTGCAAAAGAGACCTTCACTTTCTTGTCCTCTCTCTCTTTCTTGAGCCACAGTCTTCCAGCAGAACAGCACTGATTATGGAAATGTACCCGCTTGAATTTCTGAATCTCTCAGAGATAGGCAGAGGCAGCTTTATACCATGCAGGAGCCATTTTTGATGCAGACTGCTCAGAAGGTGTTGATTTATTTTCCATAACAGCAGCTCTGTCACTAGTTCTGTATTAACATTTTCTAGATGGGGTCTGCAGAGTCAGCACTTTTAACAGTCAGAAATGAACCTAGAACATTTCCTGACACAGGACGGAAGGAATACATGCAAAAAGACAATGTATAACATGGCAAGCTGTGTCTTTGTAATGTTAAAAACTTCTCAAGCGTTCGTCAGTGACTCAGTGTCACAGATATTATAGCATTTGGCAACCGCCCTTACCCAGAGCAACTTATACTTTTATCTCCTTATTACACAACTGAGCAGATGAGGGTTCAGAGCCTTGCTCAAGGACTCAACAGTAGCAGCTTGGTGGTAATGTAACTCAAACCTCTGACCTGATCTTAACCACTGAGCCACCATAGTAGATCAAAACTGAACATGGTCTTTGAGTGGGCAGGACTTACTTTTTTCTGTCAATCACAGCAACACCAGCCAATTGTTGGTGTGTGGTGTCTCATTTTTGCAGAAGAGGGGATATAGCACTTTTCTCTAAGTGTGTTAAACTGCCATGTGAACCTATTTATGAGCAGCGGTTAAAAAAATGTGGTGAGCAAGCTTTGTGTGTCTTGGAGAAAGCATGTGTTAGCTTTCACTGGGTTGGTTAAAGAGTAGAGCTCACTGGTGAGTCAGAATTGGTAGGTGAATAATTGGAAGAAAAATGGAGAAAAATTACCTTTAAATAAATAAATAAATAAATAAATCACTTGAATCATTTTGTAGCTCAGATTTGTTTCTTGTGTAGCCTTCAGCACTTTTTTGGATTTATTAAACTATAGGCCAATCTCACTTCTAGTCATTTTACTATTCAGGTGTGTGGATTTCTGGTACAGAGAGGGCTTTAATGCAGGCGCAGCTTTTTATCAACAGGTTTAGCACCCCTGCTGGCTGGCTGCAGTACAATTTTTAGCACCACCCATCCCCAATTCTATCTCCCCTCCAGAAATTTGTTTTTAACACGTTTTTCTGTTGTGTTCTGTTATGTTGTTAGAAGGCATGGTTACATTTGGGAATGAAGGGATTGGAAAAATCTTCAACCCATTGACCCTTGTATTGCATTTGGAGAGGTGGGTGGAGCTACTAGATGAGTAGGTGCATAAAACTTTGACTTTAATCTTAGAAATTAGAAAATATGGTGCAGGAATTTGGGCTTAATTTCTGTATAATGAAAGGTAATGTAGATACATTTTACAACCAAAACAAAACAGATGGTCAATACTGTAAAAACATACACACAAACAAACGGCTCAGTAAGATCACCAGTACAATGTGAATACTGATATTTTATAAAAATATTCGCAGTAATGTTTGGCAATTTTACTGACTGTGAACAGATGGTTCCGATTAAATCTGCGGAACTAGATTACGTGACGGCTCGTATGGTTCATTGTTTGTCTGAGGAGATGCAGTCCGTTTTGTGTGTAAAACAGACATGACAAAGCTATCAGGTAGGAAAGGTCTCTCTGACTCAGTGAAAAGCTGTAACTTCTTACCAGTGATTTCTCGAACAGTGCGGAACACATTGAGTTTCTCTGGGTCCAGAGCTTCGATGTTGTGGTATACATCACTGACAGTAAAAGGAAAAAGAAGACATTATGGAGGGAGGGAAAAAAAGAGAAAAACAATCAATTGCTTATATCATGCAACAAATGCTCAATGGATATTTTTGGAACAAGGTTATCACTATCCTGAAGCCTTTTTGAGCAGAACTTTTATAATAAGCTCTCTTTAAAAATAAAAAAACAGAGCTCAAAGAGGGCACTTATGTGGGCTAGGTTTACTCGCTATACAAACTTCATTATAATTTTATTTGTCAGACCAAAAAAAAAAATCTTGCTTGGAAAAACTTTCAAACTTTAATACTGTCTATTTTCCCTCACACACTCACTCATTTGCCGAACCACTTACTCAGACCAGGGTCACAAGGAGGCTGGAGCCTATCTCAGGCAACACTGTGCGAAGGCTAGCTATACCCTGGGCAGCTTGCCAGACCATTGCAGGGCCAACACAGACACGCACACCCATTCACACTCACCCTCACACCTAGGTTCAATTTGGAACAGCCAATTAGCCTAATGTGCATGACTTTGGACTACTGGAAGAAACAGGAGTACCCCGGAGGAAACCCGTGCAAGTGCGGGGTGAACATGCAAACTCCAAATGGAAACGCTCGAGCCCGGCATTTGAACCCAAAACCCTCTTGCTGTGAGGCGGATGTGCTAACCACTTGTCCACTGTCCCCTTGATTCAAAACATTTCTCTATAAATCCTATATCATTTTTTAGGCTAGCTTTGAGTCCTGTGTGGTTTTTGAGATGCAGATGGGCAAGAAGCTGATTTTAGGACTACTGCATGAGTCATGTCTGATAGCCTCAAAAATAAGTCAAGAGTCTGTGACTTCATTTTCATGGACACTTGTCGAGCTACAGTTATAGCTTAACTAGGGCATTTAACTGGACTAGTATCATTATCCCTATATACAAATACAACATAGGAATCAATTTGCTAGACAAAGTAAGTCTGGCTCTGCTACGATAGTTAGCCATATGCCCACTTTCACCATGTTAATATTGAGCTTTCTTTTACTTAAGAAAGAACAAGCACGGCCATCTCCACATACATATTGTGGCAATGGATTATGTAAAGGAAGTAAAGTTCCTTGAAGTCACTGTGTCTGACCAGCTGACCTGGACCAACCACACTTCGAACCTCATTGCCAAAGCACAACAAAGACTCTTTTTCCTCAGGAAGCTGAAGAAAGCCCAGCTCCTACAGAAATTGATGCTCGAGAGCATCCTCACTAACTTCATCACTGTGTGGTATGCTAACTGTACACCTGCAGAGCGCAAGGACCTGCAGCGGATGGTGATGTCAGCCCAGCACATCAGTGGGTTAGAATTCCCACAGCTGGGCTCCATATACATCAGCAGAGTGAGAAAGAAGACCTATAGCATCAGCAGAGACACAACACACACAGGACACACACTGTTTGAAATGCTATCATCTGGAAAGCAGTTCAGAACATTAAGATCCAGCACCAACAGGATGAAGAACAGCTTCTACCCAAGGGCTGTAATATGCAACACCCCCCCCTCCCCCCCAACTCCCAAAACACACATACATTAACAGGATATAGCTGACCTCATACTCCCTATATCCTACCTGTGAAATCATGCACTGTAAGCTGTAAGCAGTGTGTTACTGCACATTTGCACATTTATCGCACTATTTACTGATTTTGTTTTGTCTTGGAGAGAAGCCACACACAGTTTCATTGTACTCAGCATAATGACAGTAAAACAAATTCTGATTCTGACTTATTATTTCACAGAACAAAACAATTGAATGGTGGCAAACTGGTACCATGTTGAGCTGAGAGTTGGACAGATTGTAAGCTCTGTACATTACATACACTTTACTTTTGTGATGCATTTTATTATTTTATTTATTTATTTATTTGTTTGTTTATTTTTGTTTATTTTATGTGCTTCACTTTTTTTTTGTTTTGATGTGCATTCCTTTTTTCTAATGGACCTTTTTCTTTGTTTAGTTTTTTTTACTGATGCACATTATTATTATGTTTTTGATGCGTATAATTTTTTTAAATTACTGACGTGCATTGCTATTATGAAGATAATAGCATTAGAAATATCTCTGTAAAATCCCTTACTGTGCTCTATCTCTTTCCCTCTGTACTAAGCAGAGCTTGCCATACATGTATTGACTATATCCCTTTACTTCACTAACTGTTTAGTGCAGAGGTGTCAAACTCATTTTCACTGAGAGCCACATCACTAAATTTAAAGGTGATCGACAGATGAATAATTACTGAACATCTATTTTAAAAGGCCTAAACAGCGACAAGCTAGCATGCAATCTTTCTTGAGTCATGAATGACTAGCTGTTTACTGGAAATAGATTGAATGATAAATTAGGTTTCATGGTAATGGTTGATGCAAAGAATGTACAATAATCATATTCTTTGGAAGCTCTCGTGGGCCACATAAAATGAGGAGGCAGGCCGGATTCGGCCCATAGGGCTGTGTTTGACACCTATGATTTAGAGAATGTTAATCAAAATCCTAATATTACAGTCTCCACTTCACTAGGGGTGTTTTTATTCACATTTCTTGAAATAATCCCATTTCTAAATTAAATAGCTTTTAAAGTACTTAACTTTTAAAATCTAATGTTAAATACAATTAAAAGTGTCATTTAAAAATGTGTGAGGTCTCACATAGCTACAGAGACAATTTTAGCACATTGAAGTGTCTGTCACTTTAAAACTTTCGCGGTATAAGATCTGCAATACAAAAAAAAAAAAATCTCTCATGTTTCAGAGTTTGGATAAGAAACTGGGTCGTGTTCACTTGTTTTGATTTTCCTTCTGTTTAAGTCGGACTGTTTCAGGTGCTTTCACCGAGCATGTCCTTTTAAATCCAGGGTCATTCATCTATTCATCAGGGTCCATGTATTTATGTATCACAGCATGAACTCCCTTTATCAGTCCAACCCCTCATTCTGTTTATGTCTGTCTTTTTTACTTCAAGTGAAAGCCTTGTGGCATAGTGGACAGCATTTCCCCTCACAGCAAGTAGGTCCTGGGTTCGAGTCCTGAGCTCGGGTGTTTCTGTGTGGAGTTTGCATGTTCTTCCTGCGCTTGTGTGGGTTTCCTCCAAAGACATGCTCATTAGGCTAATTGGAGGCTCCAAATTGCCCCTAGGTGTGAGCAGTTTTGGCAAATGACGAGTGAGAGGAGTTCAAAGCCTGCAGCCAGAACCACAGAGCATTCGGGGAACACAAAGTCCAAGTACAGTCATTTCATTAAACAGGGTTACATGCAATAAAAAGCTTGACTACGAAAAATGTTATCAAACAGTCTTGGTTTGACTTTGAGAAAGTCGATTTAGTAACTGATATGTTTAAGTGAGTTTTAAAATTTCAGTTTTAATCATATTCTCCTGGTTTCCTCCCAAAATCCAAAACCATGATCATTAGGCTGATGGGTGTTCCAAATTCCTAGGTGGGAGTGTGAGTGTGAATGGTTGTGCGTGTGTTTTCTCTGGAATGGGCGGCAAACTGTTAAGGGTGTGATTTCGCCCAGTGTTAGCTGAGACCCTAGTAGGATTAATCAGTTCAGCAAATCAGTGAGTGAGTGACTGAGTAAGTGAGTAAATGTGTAAAATTACTACAACAATTTTTGTAGTAATTCTTTATTATTACAATATTTATTCTGAGCTATAGTTTGTGGAGCTGCACCTGCAACTTTCCCCAAATGTGAGTTGTCTCATCATAAAACTTAAGCTACAATGAATAACATTTGGCAAGTAAACACAACCATTTATGCCAAATAACTAGGCTCATACTGTATCTAAGCATTTATTTCACACCAAAACTAAGAGTGAGTAATTATTCTCATTATTAGGTAAAAGATTATTCTTTAAAATACAGTACACATGTTATGATTTAAACCTGGACCTGCCACTTGAGTAATAACCAATTGTTGGGTCTATGGTGGTTCATTGGTGGTTTGATTCGTGAGGATGCCAATATATGTGTATCTGTAAAGTAAATGGCTGTTAAAGATGATAAAATGGGCAGTGAGATAGGTATAACTAATAGACTAACAGCTGAGTATATTTATGCATTTTCCAAAATACATTGTGTCGATTTTATTGTATGTCTTGTAAAATCAGCGACTGCAAAGTCAAATTCCTTGTAAGCCTTAAAGCCTATGTTATCTAGCCAATAAAACCAATCATTCTGACACAACGGCACAGGGAGGTGAAACGCTAGAGAGGGGGGGGGGGGGAGCAGATAAGTAAAGCATGTCTAAGAGAGCGAGTTTATCTTAAGAGACTGAGCGTATTGCAGTTGGTGTTAAGCCGCGGCGTTAAAAGCAGCTTGTGCACCTCGAGGTCAGACGCACCTGATAATGTGAAAACACAAGCTTTTTTTTTCTTCAGCATGTACATCACTGTGCTTTTAAAGCTCCCCTATGATGGCTTCTTGTTCTAGATGAGCTCAACCACATCTTGCATGATTTACATCAGAATCCATTAGTTTTGGAATAATAAAAGCAGATTCAAGCACTGTTTGTTGATTTTAAGTTTCATCTCTTTTAAACTGCAGTACACTTCGAGTACACTTGTACATACTATGGGGCATCATATAAATCTATTCATTCATTTGCCAAACTGAAATACACCCTAAACATCTCACCAGTCCCTTGTAGATACAACACACTCAACCATTCATGCCCGGAACAGTTTGCAACAGCTAATTAGCCTAATGTGCATATCTTTCAACTGTGAGAGAAAACCCGCATACCCAGAGGAAACCCACACAAGCGAGGGGAGAACACGCAAACTCCACACAGATACGCCCTTGACAAACCCGGGACTCAAACCCAGGACCTTCTTGCTGTGAGGCATACTTGTTAACCACCGCGCCACCACATTGGCCTAAATCCAGTCCAGTCACGTTGATGTGACATAGTGGTCGGGAATGACAGGGTGTGAGAAATATTAGAAATATATTTTTTAAAATATAATTTCACAATTATACACTGTACATTCCTTAAATTATAATGTGGCTGTCACCAAAATATTATTACATTATTGTACTATATGGGTCATTCTAAAAGAAATGCATACTTAATGTACCACTCTTTATATACCCAATTATTTTTCAAAAAGATGTTAAATTGTATTTGCCCAGATCTGTTCTGATATAAAAGTACCTTCATGTGTTGAAAATTTAAGCTAATAATAATTTAAGTACAAAGACAGAACATTTATAAATTTTGGCGCTT
The DNA here is from genome assembly GCA_030014195.1 of Neosilurus mollespiculum. Taxonomy (NCBI): domain Eukaryota; kingdom Metazoa; phylum Chordata; class Actinopteri; order Siluriformes; family Plotosidae; genus Neosilurus; species Neosilurus mollespiculum. The sequence continues at coordinate 18,529,562 of JAQMYF010000012.1, read as the reverse complement.
CGTGCATATAAAGTTATGTCCCCAAGAACTATGTCAACTCTGTCACACAAGTATACTCGCTGTCTGAAACTAATTCAGGTTTTTAATTTTACATGTAATTGGCACTAGAGGGCAGTGTAGAACGTCAGAGCGCAAAATCTAGCATGGATGTTTGAGCCTGTCAGACCGTAAGTGAATTTCTTGTATAAAAATCTTTTTGGATATCAACTCTGCTGTTATAAGTACTCTCAGTGCATGACAGAGTGAAAACATGGGAAAGTTAGAAGATTTAATCCATGAATACAGCCTGCGATTATTGACATTTTTGAGCGAAAATGCCAGTTTTTATGCCAGTGCTTTCATTATTAGGAATGCTAATTATATATATAGCTAATGAATTTTAATGAATGAAGATTGGTTCAGTATTTCAGGATAAAGGACAAGTTTGGGATGTTTTAAAGTAAAATGATGGACAAAAACCTCACTGTTTGAAATTGAACAAAATTTAACATATGGCATTTTTAAAAAACAAAAAAGCTACATCATATGGTTTTAATGTTTTTCAAGGTTATAAATAAATAAATAAAAATAAATAGGGCGGCACGGTGGCGCACTGGTTAGCATGTTTGTTTCACAGAAAGAAGGCCTGTGTTTGATTTCCGGGATAGGGGTACTCTGGTTTCCTCCCATGGTCCAAAAACATACACAGTAGGATGATTGGCATTTCCAAATTGCCCCTGGGTGTGAGAGTGAATGTGAATGTGAATGCGAGCTGTAAAGGGTGTAGATAGATAGATAGATAGATAGATATTTAGCTTTTTTTAATGTTTACATGTAGTATATACTAAAACAATTATTCACATTGATGTTCCATCACTGGAACTATTCAGAGATATCCACCTCACCGGTTGTGAATAATTGTTGTGTAGAACAAAATATAGTCATTATGGAAGTCCTGTGGGTTTAACTGAGCGCAGTCATAGGACTATGGTAAGAAACGTGTATGACTGCGAGAGCATCAGATGACACATAAATCGTATGAATTTCGTATGCCTATCATGTCACATGCCGTAGGGCATCATGAGGTATCACACAAAAGACCTCGGAAATGGACCTGATGTCGAAAATTACCTACGAGATCTTCAAAACTTCATGACGAGGGTATACGATGAGAATTTCTGTCACACAGCAGGTGAGTTTCATAAGACACACCCACAGCTGTAATATTTTAATATTTAAAATATTAAAATATAATAATATATTTACCATATATATAAATAATAAAATATTTAACAGCTCTAATATGACATGTATGACAGGTGGTTAAGCTATAAGGAAGACTTTATCATATGCAAATATTTTTAAACTTTTGTAGAATTCTACATATAACCTTTTGTCCAGCTCAACCATTCTGTAATTAAATTGTACTGGTGAGAAAAATAGCCATTGTTTATTTATTTATTTTCGATGCTTCCTCATCCCAAAGAAATTCATTTATTCACTGAAAGCTAAGCGCTGGTAATTTCGCTCTTCAGTCTTTATCTAATTCCATCTGGTCGCTAGCGCTGTAATCTATGTTGATGTGCACTAAGGTGGTATTTGGGATTAGTTTTATGGATTTAAACGTTGCTAATTTGTGGCAGTTACAGAACAGGTCTCACCCTTTGATTCCCGTGATGAGGAACACCAGGTTGCCATTGATCTTGGTGCAGTTAATAAACCTGTCAATGTTGCTGGAGTCGACAGTCTGAGCCGTCTGCAGACTCGCCGTCCCGATTCCATCACATGCTGCAAGACACACACACACACACACACACACACACACACACACACACACACTGCTTCAGTGCGAGGAACAACAGCCGCAGAGCAGCTTTAGGCCAACTAAGCCATAAAATATGTGTTAAATGAGTAAAGAAATCATTTAATTTCAATGAGTCAATATCAGTTTAAGCATATACAGTATTCATACTGATTATAGTAAAAGCAGCATGGTGGCTCACACCTTAAAGGTCTTGGGTTCGAGTCCCAGGCCCGGTGAGGATGTTTCTGAGTGGAGTTTGCGTGTTCTCCCCATGCTTGCGTGGGTTTCCTCGGGCACTTCCATTTCCTCCAACAGTTAAAAGCCATTCACATTAAGCTAATTGGCTGTTCCAAACTGCGTCTAGGTGTGAGCGTGCATGTGAATGTGTGTGTTGGGACCTATAAGTATGCTTGTCTTCCCCCGTCCCATCACATCATCGAAAAATATTTTACAGAAAGGTTAATTAATTAATTCATCCATTTATTTATTTGCAGGAAGGCTGGAGCCTTTCCCAGTCAAGTTTTGGTGAAGGTGAGGGTACACCCTGAACTGTTCGCCAGTCCATTGCAGGGCTAACTCACACACACAAACACACACACACACACACACAAAAAAAAAAAAAAAAAAAAAACAACATTCTCACTCACACTTAGGGGCAATTTGGAGAGAACATGCAAAGTCCACACAGAAATGCCTTTTCCAAAGGACTAAACCCACTACACCACCGTGCCATCCCCAATTAGCTTAACTGGAAGCTCATTTCAGCCGCTTGTATTCGCGATCATGTTCTTTCAGAGGGTGTTGTTGGTGGGATTGAGGGGGTCCTCAAAGTATTCCTTACACCTCCTGACAACATCCCCAGTCGAGCTGAGCAGCTCCCCACTTCCACTGTAAACAGTGTTTGTGGAGTACTGCTTCCCCTCCTGAGGTGCTGGATGGTGGTCCAGAACATTTTCCAGGCCCTCACCGAACTCCTCACACACCTGAGATTATGCATCGACAACAGCCCAAGCTACAGCACATTTGCCCTGTCGGTACCCGTTCCACAGGCCAAAAGGATGTGACAGGCCTCCTTCTTCAGCTGGACAGCCCCCCCCTCACTGCAGGTGTCCACCACCTGGTTCGGGGGATGCCCCCATGACAGGCACCGATGACCTTCCAGCCACAGCTCCAGGCTGCCACTTCAATAAAGGAGACATAGAACATGACCCATTCAGACTCTATGTCCCCGGCATCCATTGGGATGTGGTTGTAACTCTACAGGAGGTGTGAGTTGAAGGCCCTTCTGACAGGAGGCTCTGCCAAACATTCCCAGGAGACCCTAACTACATGCTTGGGTCTCCCAGGTCTGGAGGGTGGCCTCAGGACCCGTCCCCCTACCTGGAGGTGGAGGAAGGCTACCTTTTCGTTAACCAGGTAGAACCCCAACATGTGCCCACACTGGCTCGCAGCCCCATGAGCAACTCCAGAATGAAACAAGGTCCAGCCCGAAGTGGTTCCAGAGCCCAAACTATGTGTTGGGATGAGCCCGACTATATCTAGTCGGTATCTCCCAACCTCACGCACCAGCTCAGGCTCCTTCACCACCAGAGAGGTGACATTCCATGTCACCATCCAGCCCCTCCCCCATGCCTAGCTCCAGGGGGGACCCTGGTATCCCGCATCCGGGCAAGGGAAACTGTGTCCTTGAATAAATCCTACTCATAGAGGTCTTCTGATTTTACTTCTGGTAAGATCCAGCTAAATTCCTTTTACTATTCATACCCTTGCTATGATTTTTATCAAGTGCCCATATTGATTTAAATAAACAAAACAAAACAAAAAAGTTTTGGCCTCACTAAATGACGAGGTTTTGTTTTTTTTTTGTTTTTTTAAATACAGTTCCACCCATGTAAATTTGGTTTTCCAGGAAAAAGAAACTTAACAATTAGCCCCCATACGTGAGTTTATAGTTGGCATTTTAAAACATTTATGAACATCATTTAAATATATATTTGGACTGACCATTAATGGTAGGCCTTTATAAGCTTAGAATAAACTACTAAACTAGCACGGCAGCTGTGGATTAACCATCCTATGAGGCTTTTCCTCACTGATCTGTAGCACTCTGCCTTAATAGTGAACTCTCCTTTCTGTAGATCTTTGCTAGCTAGTATTCAAACATGTTAAGGGGTAACCTTAGACATTCATATCTTATAGTGGGTATAAAAACAATCACCCCCTGTTATTAGTATATCTTTCACTCAGCTTTAATAATAAGTCGCAGTAAATAAACACAACTGAAAAATATATATTGTGTGAGTCTTCATTTCAGCCTGCAAAGCTACAAAATATCAATACTTTAAAGGGGGTATAGTACTGGGTACATTCTGTACAGTGTTTTAGGTGTGGGTAAGTGCCTTTGAGGCAGATTTTAGGTTAACTGAATGGTTAAAGACAGTGTTATACAGTTAAGCAAATTGTTAAAAAGAGTGGAGTTTTTTGGGTGTGGTAGGATAACTTTGGGACAGATTTTAGGTTTAGTAAAGAGTTGGGCAGTGGGTTACAGGTGTGGATGCATACCTTTAGGACAGATTTTAGGTTACGTGAACTGTTAAAAAGAGTGGGGTGTTTTTGGGTGTGGATGGATACCTTTGGGGCAGATTTTAGGTTAGGTCAATGCTTATATAGAGTGCTAGAGGTGTGGGAGGGCACTTTTGGGGCAGATTTTAGCTCAAGTCAGTGGTTACATAGGGTGCTTTTTGTGTTGATGGGCACCTTTGAGGCATATTTTAGCATAAGTCAATGGTTACATAGAGTGCTTTAGGTGTGGGTGGGCACCTTTGGGGCAAATTTGAGTTAGGTCAATGGTTACATAGAGTGCTTTAGGTGTGGGTGGGCACCTTTGGGGCAGATTTAAGTTAGGTCAATGGTTACATAGAGTGCTTTAGGTGTGGGTGGGCACCTTTGGGGCAGACTTAAGTTAGGTCAATGGTTACATAAAGTGTTTTTTTTTTGTGTGGGTTGGTACCTTTGGGACAGATCTTAGCTTAAGTCAGTGGTTAAATAGAGTGCTTTAGGTGTGGGTGGGCACCTTTGGGGCAGATTTAAGTTAGGTCAGTGGTTACATAAAATGTTTTTTTTGTGTGGGTTGGTACCTTTGGGGCAGATTTAAGTTAGGTCAGTGGTTACATAAAATGTTTTTTTTGTGTGGGTTGGTACCTTTGGGACAGTTCTTAGCTTAAGTCAATGGTTAAATAGAGTGCTTTAGATGTGGACCGACGCCTTTGGGGCAGATTTTTGGTTAAGTGAATGGTTACATATTGTACTGCTAGTGTTGGAGGGTACACCTTTGGGGCAGATTTTAGGTTAAGTCAGCGGTTAAAAAAAGTGACGTTGGTGTGGGTCGGTATACCTTTGGGACAGATTTTAGAATAATGCAATGGTTAGAGTACTGCTGGTGTTGGTGGGTACCTTTAGGGCAGATGTCAGTGCAAGGAATGCACATTTTTATCTTGTTTTCTTCAACTTCCATCTTGTTGCTGGGACATGCACGGACACACGAACTGTGATCCACCACAAAGTTATCTGCCAGAGCAACACACAGTGTAGTAATATACAACACATGTCAAAAAAAACATCTGAACCTATTCATCAGACCACATGAACATGATTGAATCCACATAAACTGTGAACATTTCTCCTAATAAAGTGGTGGCACTATTTTTAGTGCACGTCTAGACAAAACTGCACAGTGAGACCTGCATGGCACATCAGCGGGGCAGACTGATAAACATCAGCAAACTCACAGCGAGCCACAGTGAGTCACCTACAGGAGAACGGCTTACTTTACGCTAAAGCTTTTCATCATGGGATGAACTCTGTGCTGCTGAGAGAAAATCCAGCCAGGAGGAGAACAGGCCTCCTGCTCGATCTGGCACTGTCTCACACCTCGAATTATTCATGGCTTCACCCTTCTAAGCAACACCCACACAGGATGGGAGTGGTTTAAAATAGTGAGACATGTCCACAAACAACATAATGTGTGCTACAGGGTGTAGGAATGTGAAGTGACGATATGGAAGTATAGCATTAGATGGAAATATGAACGTTATAGGTTCAACGGTCAATCGGAAAATTACACCCACAGACACACACACACACACACACACACACACACACACACACACACACACTCCCCTCCAAAAGTATTGTTATATATTTTATTCCCAGTACTTACATCTATATATGTTAAACAACATATACGTACCTGAAGATGAGGTCTGTACAAAAAAGACCAAGGGCTAAGACAAGGGCCAAGCAAACGCGGGTAAAAAGCAATTAGAAAGCCTTTTAAAATGGTGGCCTTATAAAATTTACTTTAGGTGCTGTTGCTTCTGAACAAAGAGTCTTCGGGAATGTCCGTAATGGCTTTGCTAGTGCCACAGTGCCACTTCTGATTCACCGGTGAATTGCGTTTAGTAGACTGGGTGGCATTCATGCGTGCAATCGGGAAGTGGATTACAGCATTATGCCTTTCAGCAGCCGTCATGGCATCAGCTTTGTTTTTCTTTGTTGTGTTCTAGTTTTTGGGTTTTCAGTATATTCTATGTTCTTGGTGTTTTCTTTGCCTCATACTCATTTTGCTTACTTTGTACTTGTTAGCTGGTTACATGTAATGCTTACAAGTTTGGTTTTCATTTCCTCTTAGTCCACAATAAAGTTCTCATCTAGCATATGTATCCTGTCTCCACATTAATTATGTTTCACTTTGTCTCTCTCTCTGCAGAAGTTGCAAAAGATCATAGACCACGGTGCAGCTTGCTGAAGGATAGGCTGCAAGGAAATATGCACCATTCCAGGGTGATACTGCAAGTTATTACTGGCATGTTGACCAATCAGATTGCACGTACTATCTTTAACATATATTTACTGGTTTAATATCCCTTGCTTGCAATAACTATCAAGCCTTTGATCCATTAACGCCATCTGACTTCTTGTTTCAATTCAATTCAATTCAATTCAAGTTTTATTGTCACATACAAATTATACACAGTACAATATGTAGTGAAATGCTTAGTACGACTGTCCAAAAGTAAAGAATAAACTATCAAGCAGCAAGACAAAAGAACAATAATTAAATTTTAGAAGAAAAAACTTTACAAGGAAAATAACAATTTTTTGTTCTTTCTTTTTTCAAAAAAATAAAAAAACATTTTAAAGGATTTAGGTCAGCTAAGAAAAGGACAATAAGAAAAAATATATTGAATAAATTGAATAAATTGAATAAATATATTGAATAAATTGAATAAATTGAATAAATAAATTGAATAAATTGAATAAATATTGAATAATTCATTATTGGTTATGCCTTTCCATTCTTCTAACAAAAGGGTTGTAGGGTTACTTCCTTCAGTCTTCTTTTCAGAAGGTAAAATACATGTTTAATTGGATTAAAATCTGCCTCATAATTAAGGTTCTCCCAGTCTGAAGGAATGCATTTCTCTGTACATTGGTATTGGCTACACCCAATATTTTTTAAATACCTTTGATAAAGTTTCCTCATTTTCTCAGCTCCAAAAGGCATGCTTTTCTCCCATAGACAGCTCTCTGATCTTCATGTTGATCCATGCTAATTTACCTTAAATACGTTCTTTACTGGTGAAAACCAAAGCTTATACTGAAAATACATATCCAGGGCTACTTAATGCTTAAAAAATTAATCGTATATGACGCACGTTGGTAACAAGAATCATCTCTCGCTGGTCTCACTCATATGTGACCCAGTCTGGCAAAATGAGTCTCAGTGACCAAAAATTCAAAATTGAGTTAGCCATACCATTTAAAAGAGGAGACTCTAAGCTTTAAAATAGTATGGCTAACTCAATTTTGAATTGTTGGTCACTGTGAAAAAATTTGCCAGACTGGGTCACACACACACACACACACACACACACACACATATATATATATATATATATAAGATGGCATAGATAAGGAACAGACTAGCTGCAGCTTGAGCATCACGCTGTGTTCATTCACTGTACATTCACTGACTTTTTTCAGAACCACTGAATTCACTACATTGCACCTATTTTGTTTGCTTTTACCTTATATTTTTTTGGCCCATGCACTTAAACAGACTGTTAGCCATGTCTATTAAAAATTAAAGACTCATGCTAGTTACCTAGCCTTGTGAGCTAGCAACATTTATGTTCATATTAAAGCAAAATTGAAGGAAAGCTTTTAAAACTCCTGCTACAGTGCAAATATGTAAAAGCTAACCTAACCAATTCAATTTTCCTAATGAATTGGACCAGTAATCTGACTCAGAGGCTCTCCCGAATTGATGACCACCTTACACTTCAGTAGTCTCATTTCTGCCACCTGTTCTGTTGTCCAGTTCCTTTAAAAATAATACTTAATGAATGTTGGTTGTTATTTCAGTTTCAAGTGATGCAGTTGATGATGATGAGGGAGCGGAAGAAGAAGAAGGAGATGATGATGATGAGGAGGAGGAAGAGGAAGGGGAAGAAGATGGCAGCGATGAAAATGAAGAAGAAAGTTCTAGCAGTGATGAAAATGAAGAGCAAGAGGAGGATGTGAGTGAAAATGAGGAGGAGGAGGAGGAAGATGAAGATGATGATGAATACACTGAGTCTGCTTATGGCTATAGCCCAGAGGAGGAAGAGGATGAGTGACGCTATCTTTACTGAGTTTTGCTCACACCCATAAACACTTTGTCGGACTTGTGAAATTAAGTTTATATTAAATCAGGAATATTTTTTGAAAACCAAAAATGAAATGTTGTCTAGTAATCATCCACATAACTTGAAAATAATGCTATGAAAATAGATATCAGAGTGTATTAGAAGATATTAGTTTTGTTTTTAACTGAATAACTGAATTTAATTGCTGTTTTCTCCCCTGCATTTCTGAAGTTGTATCACACTAATTTTTGCATTGAAATTAATATTTATATGCACTTACACTCATAAATGTTTATTTGGAACATTTGTTTACACTTGCTTGTCCTGCAGTGACTCCATCTGTCCATTGTGTGTCAGCAGTTCAGAGTGTAAAATCATACAGATGGGTATAGTCTAAGAGCTTCAATGAATCACATCAAACATCAGAATGGGGAAAAGGGCTGTGACTTTAAATGTTACATGGCTGATCTACATGTCTTGGATTTTTAACAGTCTAGCGTTTCTAATACATTGCTTAGTCTTTTTCTAATCTATACCTATCCACTTTCAGTGATCCTGTGTCCTCTGTAGCTTCAGATTACTGTTCTTGTGGAAGCAGGCAGGTATACTCGTGGTATTTTACAGTTGTAACCCGTCTGCCTCAAGGTTATGTGTTTTGAGATGCTTTTCTGCTCACCACTGTTGTAGAAAGAGATTATTGGAGTAACAGTAGCCTTCCTGGTGGCTCGAATCAGCCTGGATATTCTCTTCTTACTCATATCCCCAATACTGTTATTCCAGCCATAGAACTGCTGCTCACTGGATGTTTGCTTTTTGTACCTTTTTCTATAGCATTTGAATCTCCCATGATATTAAACCTGGGTTTACACTGGGGCCACAATGTCCACAATCTCAATGATTTGAGAGAATCGTGATGAGTGTGGGGGGGTTGTGGGATCGAATCGTGGTGATCTTAAGGGAATTGAGTGGAATCGTGATGATCTTGACAAAATTTTTGACTCAAAAATTTAGCCACGATTATTATGATGCATTACAATTTGGCACCAATCATGACAGAACGTGGGCATCATAGAGTGCAGTAGAGCTTAACAGAGCATAACAGATCTTGATACGGCATTGCAGGGGATCTTGATGAACATTATTTGATAAATGCATGAATGTTCCTAAAAGTGGCTTGTGTGTGTATGGTGGACTAGATGTCAATATTCAGAAGGGGATGTGTACTGCAAATTTTTTCAAGATATAAATTTGTTTATTAAATAATATATTTTTTAAAAATGCTTTTGTAGTGTATATATTTGAGAAAACAAATTAAGTATTTGCTATGTGTGGGTTTTGAATGATTAGCAAATCATGTTATTCTCTAGTTTTGTTTTGTTTTTTTTCTTTTGAAAATAAACCAATAGAATAGAAATTAATCAATAGATGAATAAATTAATAAATGGTTTTAATACAAAGTATATTTATGAGCCTTATGAGTGAGTGTTTTTAGTCAGAGGAAGATATTATCTTTGTCTAATGGTTAAGATCTGACTGATATTATGCATGATGAAGCAGAAGATGTTATTTTCATTTTGGCAGTTTCAGCCTCATTTAGCACTTCAAATTCATTTCATACCACATTTATTTCCCCCTTTTGCTGTTTAAAAACCTCATATCCTTCTGTATGGGCTTCAGAATTGATTTTGGAACGTGTTGGTGGAAATCTGCCCAGTTTTACTTGCTGAGGTCAAGCAGAATGTTGTGCCAAGGTGCCTGATGTGCACATTTACTACAGTTCATTCATGGTTTCATGGGCCTCTCTTTGTACATTGGGGAATTGTACATTGTCATGTTCCAGTGAAGTGTAATCCTACAACTTACTAAGGCTTTGTATGAAGTTATGTGATTCGAACTTTGTGACAACAGTTTATGGAAGGTCCATATTAGTTAAATGAGAAAATATTATGTTTTGTAAACTTATTTTCTAAAGTACAGTATAACTTAACATTTTAATGCAGCCTAGATGCTAACGTTTTTAAGTCAAAACCATTTTTTAAAATAAAATAAAACCTTTATTAATATGAGTCAGGACTCTATAATTCGTTGGCAATATTAAGGTTTCTTTCAGCTGGAACTTAAAATAAAATTAGTACTTTTAGTATGATACTTAAAGGAAACTTTAAATATTCTGGGGAGTGTCCCAACCTTCCCATTACATTGTAACTAGTATTTGAACAAGATGAAAGTCACAGCACGGTCAAATATCTGAAATAGTTTTTCTACAATAGCCGCTTTCCCATCTGAAGTGTATTTTAATGGTATGCCTATCATATAAATAATACTAGTTTATAATATTGACATTTAAATTGATGCTGTTGGTCTTTAGCTATTCATGCTTATATTTTCCCTTAATAGGATCTGTATTGCTGGTTACTTTTGGTTTCCTTATAATGATTTCACTAAATTATTCTGGCAACAAAGGAACACGTCTTCCACACATGTTCCAAGAAAAAAAAAAAATACACACATCTGTAGGTTAGCAAATGTATTTTAATATAATATATAATTAAATATTTATTCAGATTTCAGCACAATGACATAATGGCATCATTTCAGTTTAATTTACTTCATCATAAATCTATAATTTTTTTTTATACTACATCTATATTTTATTATAATTGCAAAATAGCTATTCAATTTTCTCAAGAACCTAAATTGAACTCAAATAAAACAGCATACGGCCCATAAAACATTAAGCAGTTTGATGTCAAAAATTGTAAACTATTAAAGATGCATATCAAAATCAGCATAACAAAAAAAAGTGCAACAGGATCTTTTAAGAACTTCCTAATACTCTCTGTCTACTAGTCTATTGGGACTTCCAATGCGATCCTAGCGGAATACTCTCAGAAAAAAAATTATCTTAGAATTTAACAAGCCATCAAGCCACTGTTGAGAGCTGCTTCACTGTTAAAGCAAAAAAGTTCATTCTGAAGAGCAGATAAGCAGATGGAAAGCAATCAGGGCTGGATGAAGCAAGCAGACCTTAGTAGCCATGCTCTTATACTGTTGCTTTGCAGAGCAACATGCAGTTTTAACCTCCATCGTTTTTTACTTGCTAAAATAGATCCTTCGGGGGAAAAAAGGTGTTAGAAACCCAATATATGCATGTCTTGCCAGAAACAATTCCATGTTAATATGCATGTGCCAGACCTCATTAAAAAGTCAATACCTAAGCCTACTTCACATATATTTTAACTTTTCTCCTTTTTTTTACAGCATGGCAGGTAACAATCACACTCATTTCCACTCACATGGGCCTAGCACTGTACTGAGCACCTAAAAAAAAGAAAACAGTCTAAAAAGCACTCTAGCCTTTAATGTTTTGTTAAATGTATGCTGTATTTACAGCATGATTCATGGTCAAGTTTTTCCTCACAGTCTCTAAGCTGAATAATTTGGCACAATAAATACCAAAGCAGGAGAAAATACTATAACTTCAATTTTATATATTTCACAGAAAAAGTTGGCTTCTATATTAATAATAATAATAATAATAATAATAATAATAATGTTATTTCTTGCTATAATGGAAAACTCTGGCAACCTTACAGTGCCTTGTAAGTATTGTTCCAGCCATACCCCATTGCCCACTGCCTTTTTTTTTTTTTAATGTTTATTTATTATTTGTATTTGTATTATATGTCATGAACCTACACAGAATAGTCCGTATTTATAAAAGAGAGGAAATTAATACAGTTTGCAATAAATAAATAAATAAATAAGTAAAATAATTAAATGATTTCATGAGTATTCACAACACTGACTTAAAACCCCTAAATGAGTTCTAGTATACCTAGTGCTCAAAAGGTGGTCACACAGTTTGTGAAATGGAATTGACCTGAGCCCTAAAAAAACCTCTCCATCCTAAAAAAACACTAAGACCCTAAGAGGTTCACTTTCCAACAGAAAGACCCTAAGCGTACTACAAAAGCGACATTGGAATAATTCAAAAATCAAGAATTTGAATGTGCTAGAATGGTACACCAATGCCTGTGAAGAACCGGTGGCGAGACTTGAAAATTGTAGTTCACCATCCAGCCTGACAAAGTTTGAGCAATTTTGTCTAACTGAGACACATCATAACAGAGAGCCGGTACTAACAGACCAAGGGGCTGAATACTTATGCAAGGCACTGTACTTTAGCACTTGAAAAATACATAACATACCCAACTAGTCTCCTTTATAGGGTCATAAGCAATTAATTATTAGCTCCTTTCTAAAATTGCTACATTATTGGAATCTAGCTTCGAAAATGCCAACGCCAAAGCATGCACACAAACCCAAGCAGTTCAGAGTTCATTCATGACACATTCAAATTAGAACTTTATGTGCAAAGATTATTGGCTCATTTTCCATTTTCCAATCTAATTTTAATATGCACACCATTGTCCTGTTAGTTCAAGCTCACACTCCGATCAGCTCTCCATGTCTTCTACATTTACCCTGTTAATAACATATATAACCACCATACAGCTTGCTCGAATATTGTCAGTTCTGTTGGAATTTAAACATATTATAAAGAAAAAATCATGTTTCAATCCTGTCGCATTTGCAAAACAAGCATGGTCAGAAATGATCAACTACAAATTATTTCACATCACTGTAACAAAAATACAAAAATTAAAAAAGAAGGAAAATTGTCTTCTATCAAGACATTCAAATATAGATCTTAAAATGAAGGCAGAATAGAAACCAAAAATACATTTATGCATTCAGTATTGAAGTGGTGAGAAAATAAAGTAGCTATAAATATTTTTTTACCCCCAAAGTTTGATGGCTACAAATTTCCAATTATAGAGTCTGGTTCAGTAATAATTACATTTTCATTGCAATCAGAGGATGGAAATAATATATTAGTTCATAAGGGAGTATAAAAAGAGAAAGCGTTACTGCTAAATAGCAAAAGAATCCTGAGGCAAGACTCCAAAATAAAAACTCTTTTTTTTTTTTTTTCATTTGAAATAATAGCAAAATCAGGCTCATTACACATCAGATTCATTGCAACTGTTAATTAACACACATTCCCATAGTTTCCAGTTAGTAAGCAAATTTCAGTACATAAAAACCAACATACATTTGCCTTAAATAAATAAATCAATAATAAAACACACCGCTATAAATTCACAATATATATTTACAACTTACCTAAAGGTGAAAACATCAACCAGAATTGGAAAAAAAAATCTTTCAATTAATAAAAATACTTTGCAAGTTTTAAACCATTAATGAAAAATAATTTTAAAGGTTATTATATTGTTAGATATTTGTTTGCTCTAAATCTCTTCTGTAATAAAGCTAAAGCTAAAATGAAACACCATGTGGGTCTGTTATTAGACGACAGTGGCTCACACTTTTTTTTTTTTTTTTTTTGCAGCATTGTTAAAATCGATATGTTCTTAATATCATGAAATCCAATTTCACAAAGACATTTTGACAATAGAACCTTTTTCTTGCATTTATGTTTAAGATGTTGTCCATTATACATTGGATATGTCAAAATCCCATGGCTTATTTTTCGACTATTGGTAAATTATACGCCTAAGCACAAATGCCAAGTTCTCAAATCACTTGCATGTTGAGGTACAATGACCAAGAAATGCTGGGAACATATGTAACAAATATGCACAGTGCCGTACTAATATGTATTATCTGCATAGAGCTTGGCAAATATCCAGTGAAGTACCGATTAATTTCATACTGAAAACCAAGTAAAGCAATCGGTTTACATTCGTATAAATGATTTGCATTGGTTTACAATAATCATACAGGGAATTAAACCTGGTTATCACTATAGTCATGTACATATCCTTGCCTTCCAATACTGTTTTTAACACACTCAACCATTTGACATGTTGACATCTCATATGAATAAAGAGCACATAACTTACCCTTATTTACACATCTTCAATTTACACAGTGGGCAAACTAGATGGTTTGCTTACTGTGTTAATTAGCTAGCTTCCTAACTAGCTAGTAGGAAAAAAAGAGCCATTATGTGTTACTGTTTTGAGAAAAGTGAGTAGTTTGTCTATGTAACAGAATGCAAAAGTCTTATTGCTCATCTAACACACTTCTTGGCATTGAGCAAATCATCCACCCAAAATGACTTGCATCTTACTATATGCAATTCATTTTTGTTTAAACTTAGTTCTCTAACACATTGTTTATGTATGCCCAAGCTGCCCAACAATTTCCCCTGTATCCACAATGGCATTCAACTCCCCGCTGATAGTGGCGCCGATGGAATTAGCTCTCTACCTAAAGGGAGTAATACAGCGGAGCTTTAGTCTTTTAGCCAGTCCAACCCCACTGTTGATACAGATCAGCTTCCAAAGCTACAAAGCTTTCATGCTAATACCACCATCAATGCCTTTACCCTCATTAACTCATACATTGTTCACTAGCTGAACCAAGACTGCTGTACTCAGCACGATGGTGTTCTGCAGCTGAAAAAACTAAAACAAAACATTTTCTCATTAACATGATGTTGGAAAAAAAGATGTTATTGCCCTTTTTGTTTTTAGGGGCTTACTTAGGAGGCTAATTGTTATCTTATGCTTATTTTTGAGATTGCTATTTTTCTCCATTGTAATTGTACTTACAAATTCCCCTTGTGACATCAGTATAGCATGACGGCTAATTCATATACATAGGAATAAGAAAAATACACAGTCAACCAACAGATTAGTGCAACAATTGCTAAACAAATCAAAACATGTGTTACAGGGTAAAATTTCATTTATGATTGTAACAAGGATTTTGGCTCAGGTAAGTTGATGGAGTGTTAAAAATAGTATTGAAATGGCACCCATGACTTTTCCAAAAACTGGTATTAACTAACTGATTCGTCAGCGTCTTGGCAAGGCAAAGCTACAATAACCGGTACAAGCTGGGATTTACACTTGCAAACTGAGATTACTGTGGACTGACAAGATATATACAAATAAAGTGAGGATACTGTATATCAAGGCCTTTTTCATTATGCCTGGTGTCAGCTGTTATATTATGATTAAGTCTAAAATTTGTGTTATAGTTGGGGCATGTCTAATTTATAAAATATACATTGAAGTTGACCTCGGTGCAATTCTCCAAAAATTACTAGCCATATAGGACAAGTCAAGATTTACTTTCACACTATGTAATAAACTAAACAGAACATTAGACCATTTTAAAAGCAAATTACCTGAATGAATCATGTTAAATTGGCTTATATGTGCAATGCTTCACACTTCTTAAACTATCCAATTGAAGATTAAACAGCAAAAACTATCTAACTCACACAGTCACAAACACTGAAACTTACACACACACTTGAGAAACAGTGAAACAACAAAAACCTCCAACCCGCAGACTAAACTTGGTAGCCTGGTAGCTAGGTTAGTCACACATGAACATTGTTTCTTTTTTTTTCCTTCCTTTTTTTTTTTTGGCTTACAAAGGTCTGGATAAACATCTGTTAAATTTGACAAAGGGAGAATAAACACATGCTTCACAACCAATGTAACTTATGTTTTCTTTTCCTTTCATTCGCTGATTTCCACTTTCATTTGTATCACCTGTCTTGTTAATTTAAGTATCTGTATTAATGAGTTCATGCTCGGCCAAGCTTCTGATTCCGTCATTTGCTCCACGAACATTTATTCACCTGCAAGTCTGTCTACCCACCTGAGATAGATTGTTTTTTATTCTGAGTGAGCCTGAGTGGTGGAGTATGAGCCTTTATTTTTGGGGTTTCTTCTTTAAATTACTACCCATCATGATGCAAGTCAGCTATAAAAAAATATTCGTATCATATACTGTACATCAGTATGAACTTAGCGACACACTAGTCTGATTTCCTGTAGTGGGCACGTGTGGACATGGGACAACCATCCAACATAAATTTGATGGGTTAAAAGTATGCTGTAGTGGACACACGGCAGATATTCCATGACTATGCTGCTTTGCTTGGGAGCGCCACTAAATTGTAACTGTTGACATAATTCAATAGTGTGTGATGTTTTTCCAGATGCTTGTAAGAAAGGAATTTTATGAAACTGGTCCTTCATAAATTTTAGTTGAATACCCCAGACAAGTATATACTGTGACAAGTATTCACAGATTTACCAGGCATTTATTATTAGAAGGCATCAAGTCATAAGTAACTCTCAAGCCATCTGTTAAACTTGGCATCCAAGGATACAAACAGTTTGACCCAAAGTACTTCATGGAAACAAAGACTTTCAACCATGCTTAATACTACATACCCAATTAACATCCAACATCGAAGATATTTCACATCAAGTTTACCAAATTCCAACCGGAAAATTCTGAAGGCAAAACTCAACTTCTTTTGATATCTACAATTTGTCTGACAACATCACAATTGTCTGACAATAGCTAGCAACATAAACCAAAACACATAGTTTTACCACAAATAATCTAATTCGGAATACATTTTATTTGTTGGCACAAGGTGAGGAGAGGATAGGTTTAAACTGGACTTTGTTGTTGTTACACAAAATTAGTGTAAGTTCAGTGGGTTTGGGGGACCATATATACCCTGCAAGTGCTGACAGTAGCTAGCTGTAAAAAAGAACATCACCAATGCATACACACAAAAACAAATTATTTACTTAGCAATTAATCTAGCTCTTAATGTCCTATGAATGCATACTGGTATTTAGCATAGCAAAAGCAACAGTCTGTTGAGGCTGGGCAAAAGAGACACAGTGATTTAGCTAATATTGGATTTTAAATCAACAGTCTTTCTGCAACTGGGTAATATTACATGATGGCTTGCAGGATGAAGATGCACTTGGCAATATTTTTGATATAAGTACAGTCATTCAGTAATATCAACTCATTTTAAAGGCAGTTTCAGCTTTCTGTACTCTAACTGTTTATTAGGGGTTCAAGTACCAAAGCAGTGCAGGAACCCTATTGTTTTTGTTAGGATTTTTTTTTTATTTTGTTGATATTATTGATGTAAGCTCCACATAAATATAACTCATTAGCAACCATATTAACCAGGGATGGACAAATCACTTGCTCAGAGCAAGCATGAATTTTGTTTGTGCTATTTGTTTGTTTTCCTTCAAAGAAAGAAAATAGAACCTTGCTAATGACTCACTTTTGCAAATCAAAAGTTTTTCATTTGATTTCCCATGAGACCTTGAACCCCGCCATCTACTAGACTGCACACATTAAGCCTAAGCAGTCTATTTGAAAGCATTCACCAAGCAGATTAATTTGCCGAACTGCTTTATCCTACTAGGGTCACTTGAGTCTATCTCAGCCGATCCCAGGCAATGGAAGGGTACATCCTGAACAGCTTGCCAGTCTATTTCATGGCCAATACACACAACCACTCACACTTACACCAAGGTGCAATTTGGAACATCCAATTACCCTAATTTCGTCTTTGGACTATGGGAGTAAACCGCAGTGCCTGGAGGAAACCCATACAAGCATAGGGAGAACAAGCAAACTCCACACAGAAATTCCTCACCGAGCCTGGGACTTCTTGCTGTGAGACAGACATGCTATCCACTACCCCACCATGTTGCCCAGACAGATAAACATATTGAAAGAAAATAAAGCCTTCATTCTTAAATCAATACTACGGCTAACAGAAAACTTTGTTTTTCTATCATTGCAAAAAAAAAAAAAAAAAAAAAAAAAGATTGTTATATCACCAACCTTATCAGAGGATAAGAATTATGGCTACGGTTCATATTCAACTCATTCTGTTTTATATTAATGCACTAAACTATAGCTGACTTTTTGATATTATATATTATGTAACCACTTATTAGCCTAGTTAGGGGCATGGGGCTGGGCATCACATTAGCACTTCCATTTCACTGGTGGACAAGAAAATAAATCTGTGATTTGTCCACCTCTGTTCCCCAAGCTGGAGTCAGAGCTTGTTTATTGTAATATGATAATTATATAATACTGAATAATCACATTGTTAATAGAAATGCTCATGTCCATTATTTTTCAGATTTAATCTAATCTATATAATCAAGATAATCAATATAATCTAGAATTCAGATTCTAGTTTGTATCATATGACATTTTAATGTAAATTGAAGCACAAATAATCCAGTCACAGTTTAGGATTGAAAATAACGCACAAACTCAATGTCACAATAAGCCCTAACAAGTCCTGTGCTTATGCAAAGGTTGTCATTTTATGAGCATGATGGCAATAAAATCATATGGAATTATGTATTTTAGGTCATTTTATACACACACACACACACACACACACACACACACACACACACACACACACACACACACACACATATATATATAT
>JAQMYF010000012.1:18476113-18488443 GCA_030014195.1 Neosilurus mollespiculum | reverse complement strand
ATTTAGGACTTACAGTTGTGGTATAACCAACCAGACTACATGTTGGACTGTAATGAGGTTTCTCTTATATGGTTTGTATTTTTTAGTTTCACCCAAATGAGGATGGATTTCCCTTTTGAGCCTGGTTCCTCTCAAGGTTTCTTCCTCGTGTCAACTGAGGGAGTTTTTCCTTGCTACTGTCACCACAGGCTTACTCATTAGGGATGTGTTGGGGTTGTAGAAAAATGTTTAAATTCCTTTTCAAATTACTTTTACTATGTAAAGCTGCTTTGCGACAATGTCAATTCTAAAAAGCGCTATACAAATAAAACTGAATTGAATTGAATAGGCTCTCTGTTCTCTCTCACGGTCTCACTGAGTGTCTTCGTTTCTCGGCAGAGTGCGTTCTCTCTTACATCCTTCTCTGACTCACTAGTTTTCTCCTCAAACCCAGTGACCTGACTGTGTCTTCACTGAAGTTTTCTCAGTCTTTTCATTGCTCATCCTATTCACTTTTAAGCCAAGTTGTTTACAGAGACAGGACTGGAAGACCAGGTAGGGGACAGCGACATAACTGAATGTGAATATGTTATACTGAAACTGTACAGTTCAAAGAAGCCTTCAGGTGCAAAAGCAGAAACTTTATACTGGTTGAATTGACAGAATCAGGCATTTCAATTGGGGTCATTGATCCTAAAAATTGGTGGAACCAGTCCTGTAGCAGTTAGGGTGTGGGCCCATGATCACAAGATTGTGGGTTCGAATCCTCGTTAGACCCCCACCATGCTAAGACCCCTGGGCAAGGTCTTAACCACAAGTGTGCCTCTGTCCACCCAGCAGTATAAATGTAAAAAATAATAGGACATTAGCCTGCAGTGTATGAGGGTCCCATCCAGGAGGAGTTGTTAGAAGTCTAACAAACTTACTTACCTTACCTATCTTAAAAAAAAAAAAAAAAAAATTGATGCCACTGGATGGAGGAAGGGATGGCATACATTCACCTTCCTGTCACTTGCAGCTATCACCAGCCAATTATGGGCATCTGATAGTGTTTTATCTCTGAGTGTGTTAGGCCACCTGTGAATATACATGCATGAACAGTTCGTAATAATGCGGGTGGCAGGTTCAGTGTCATGGAGGGTACACATCACTGCTTATGCCGTTTCATAGTTGGATATGGTCATATGAGGTGAAGGCAATACTTGATGAGAGAGAGTTGGCTATGACTAAATTAGTAGAGAAAAAAATGCTGGAAAAAAAGAATATCACACCACATGTGACCATGTCATCTGCATCCATAGAGACCATATTACATCAATATATCATACTACACAATCATACTACATGCTACACAATCCTTATCGGTTCCTACTGCGTTCTTTCAACATTGTACAAGTTCTTACTGTGTCTACACACTTTTTTGACAAAGTAGAGGCAACATTGCTGAGGGTGAAGGGGGGTTAAATAAGTAAGACTGTCATCAACGTCATCATGTTTATTTATCATTCCTTAGGTCACTAAGTCTCTGTTGTAACTTGGTTGCATGGCATTCTGGGACTTCGTTTTTTGGGAGCCAGGGTGTCTACTGCTCCTATGCTGGATTTCTTTTTTTGAGCTTATGCTTAATCTTTTTGATTTGGGAAGGTGTCAGTGAAAATGGACCACGATCCCTGGTGTCTACGATATTAAATTCCTATTTATAAATTTTCACTGTTACTGTGCTTATAAGAACAGTGTTCACCTGCGAAATCAGTGTAGCATACAACGTCAAAGGTCTCATAGGAAGAGCAAAAAATACAGCACGAATTACCGAACCATGAAAGAACTTCACAAATATTTTAAACATATTTACTGTGCTTCTAGGCTGAGTTTTACTCAAACTGTTGCTAAAACTCTTGTACAATTATTACAGCCCTACTGCAGATCAGGTGAACAGTAATGAAACAGTATATTTACATTTAATGGCATTTGGCAGACACCCTTATCTCATTTATGCTATAAATTATCTAACTCAGCAGAAGAGGGTTAAGGGCCTTGCTCAGGGGCTCAGCAGTGGCAGATCAGTGGTACCAGGGCTTGAACCCCCAACCTTTGGCCATTAATCCTGAGCCTGAACCACTAAACCATAAATTCCCTATTTAGAAGCACTATTTATTATTATTTTTACCCCATAAGTGGTTTACTGTGTTTTCAGCTTTCAACTTAAAGGCAGTGGGTCATGAAATTAAAAGAATTCTGTCAATTCAATTAGTAAATTAAATGAAAATGCTACCTCAAGTGTGTTTTTAAGAAGAGGGTGTGTCAATGCATCTACATCAACAATATGTTCAATTACCCAAAAACGTGTTTCCATATAAGGACAAATAAAACGACCCAAACCAGAGTCTTTTACTACATATAAAAGAGGGCTTAACTTCAGGTGGGTGGGTGGTGGTTTAGAAGACGCACCAGACCGATGCTCTCTGATGTTTAAAGGTAACACCAGGCCAATCCAATAATGTCAGACAAAATCCTCTCCCTGAATTTTTAGTCATTAAAATGTGACATGAGCTGTTTTTGCTCATTAAACTGACACACCAAAGAGCTGGACAAAACAATGACTAATACAATGTCTCTCTACAGCATTAGAGGCCGAGTAACTGAAGGACAATTAGTTCTTATTTTCACATGGAGAATGTAGACCTTAGCAATATTTAGACCCTCAACCAGAATCTGAAGTCTGGATGAGTTTTAATCTTAAGAAGACTTATCTTCTATTAATCTTTAATTAATGTATGGTTCTCACAGGTGCTGCTGCTGTTGGACGGCACGACAAGGTAATCAGGACGAGCGTTCTTCACAATATCCTGCCAATGGATGGTATCGGCATGGCAAAGCAACTTATTCTGGTCCACATACACACCTCCATGTAGAATTTCTAGAAGAAGAAGAAAACAAAGAGATAAAATAGAGAACTTGATTAATGTGAGCAAAACATCTGAAAAATATGCACTCGAGTTAAAAAATAAGAGAACTTTTTTTCCACATTCCAGGCAACCTGCCATAGTCCAGTAGATTATATAATAAAGCTAGTAAATACCAGTTGGTAAGAAGGTAGCCCTGTAATGAATTGGCTGTACCCTGACTCTTGCCTAAAGTGTACTGGGATTTCCCTGCTACGTTGGTGGCTAATTGGTATCGATTATGGGTAGAAGGATGGATGGATGAATGGATAGATAGACAGATGAATGGACAGATGGATAGACAGAATGATGACTGGATGGGTGAAGGGATGGATGGACAGATAGACTGATGGATGCACAGAGAGATGACTGGATAGACTGATGTTTAGATGGATGATCAGATGACTGGATAAAGGGATGAATGGATGGATGGATGGATGGATGGACAGACGGATAGACAGAAGAATGGACAGAGGGATGACTGGATGGATATTTGTATGGATGGATGGATGGATGGATGGATGGACTAACAGATGATTGGATGGATGATTGGCTGGATGGATGTTTGGATGGATGGATGGATGGATGGATAGATGGTGGGTTGTTTCTTTTTTTTAAAGCAGCTGTGGCAGTAGTGCATATTAAAATTTAAAGGTTTAATGAATTTAGATTTTTGTATGTCTGATAGATAAATAAAAAATATGTGGACTTGTTTACTGTCCAGTAAGAGATGTGATTTAACATTTATGGAAGGAGTCTCCAGTGCCAGTACTTTAATAACATTTAGATGTAATTATTTTAGACACTGGAAAGACTTTAAGGTTGAGGACTTTGAACTTTGCGGTTTTCATGTCCATTTTATTGTAGAGGTGGTGTCTCTCAGTTCTGCTCTAAGACTCTGAAATTCAAATCAGCAGGTTGGGGGTTTAAGCCCAGTACCACCAAGCTGCCACTGTTGGGCCCTTGAGCAAAACTGCTAACCCTCAACTGCTCAGTTGTATAAATTAAATTAAAATATAAGAAGCTCTGGATGAGGGGTCTACCAAATGCCATACATGTAAACACTCTGACAAAATAACTTCAGGGGAAACAACATTAAACATGTTACCATGTCTGCCACACAGCAAGAAAGTTCTGCCCCGTGCCTGGCAAGCACGTTTCTGTATGGAGAATGTATTATTTCCTGTGCTTGTGTGGGTTTCCTCTGGGTGCTGCTGTTTCCTCTTACAATCCAAATCATGCACATTAGGCTAAGTGGATATTCTCGATAGCCCCTAGGTGTAAATGTGAGCATGAGGAGTTGTCTGTGTGTGTTGGCCCTGTGATGGACGGGAGACCTGTTCAGGGTGTACCCCACCTTCATCCAGAGTTAGCTGGGATGGGCTCCAAGGATTTTCTCCCACAGTCCAAATACTGTACATGCAAGTCAAGCTAAGTGGCTATTCCAAATTGCATCGGGATGCAAAGTGGCATCCCTCAAGCCTAAAGTCTCTTTGGTGAAGGGAGAGATATCTATGGTCTGACATACACACTCTCCCATTGCTGTTCATTTTATTTTGATTATAACACTCACCCTCTCACTTATTTGCCAAACCTATAATCCTATTAGAGTCGTGGAAAGCCTCACACCTACTCACTCACACCTAGCCTAATGTGCATGCCTTTGGACTGTCAGAGGAAACTGTAGAACCCAGAGGAAACCCACACAACCAGAGTGAGAACATGCAAACACCCTCGCCAAGTCCAGGACTAGAGCCCAGGACCTTCTTGCTGTGAGATGGACATGCTTACCACTATGTCACCGTGACGCACAATGATTATAACAACACATCGTGAAGTGCTTTATTCTTTACATGATTGATGCCTACAGCTAATGTCTCACACATCAGCAATGGTCTTGTTCTGTTCTTTATGAGTCTATAATATTCAATATTTAACTGGACACTTTCTGAGACTGGACAAATCCTGTGGATATTGCTATCATTAGCAGCATTAATCTTTCTGCATTTTAGGATGGAATAAACAACAAGAGAAACAGAAATAATGAAATTTTTCTGTCAATGCCAAATCCATTCTAGGATGACAATACTAACAGGTTTGTAATTTAATATTTCATCTTCTAAGGGATGGCATGGGCTTTCCCCATCCCGAATACACACCATATACTATGTAGTGTCACATGGGTCACTGAATGTGCAGGCAAATTAATTTGTCCCCCCCATCCCATTGGTCTCGAACAATGAGACATCTCGGGTCGGAGCCAGCATATGACATGGCACGTTATTATCTTAGCATTTCTCTGAAAGCTATGTGTGGGTGGGTGGGTTTTGTGGTAATCCGCAATTCTGTCGAGGAAAAGAAGGGCAAGAGAGCTTATGTCAGATTAACATTATTTACAGAGTGGGAATTCTCTCCCTCTCCAGAAGGAGATTAGCTGCTGAGACTGATGAGATGTGTCCATGACCCTAAGCTATCACAACCTGATAATAGTCTAACAAAAGCTTGATTAAATTGTGCTACAGGAAGCAGTGTTACTGTGTCAGGGTCTGATCTCCAAACGATGGAAACAAACCTGTCAGTCAACTAATAAAGACCTTTTCGTCCTGTGTCCATGAAAGTCAGTGAGCTGCTGAAGAACAGTCGAACCACTGACATTCACACTAAACTCCAACCAGTGCAGTATTGGGCTAAAAGATTCATTAAAGCAAACCTTTCCTTATCGTTTTCCATCATGGTTTTCTTTCCTTCCATTCCTTTTCATCATCTTTTTGTTTAATGTTTATTTTTTCCCTTTCTTTTAATGTTTTCTCCTTTTTATTTCCTTGTTTTCTCTTACATTCGATATGCTGACACTTTCCTTTCTTTTTCCTTTCCTTTCTATCCTTTCCCTTCCCTTTTTTCTCTTTCCCTTTCCTTTATTTTCTTTCCTTTCCTTTTCTTTCCCTTTCCTTTGCTTTCTTTTCTTTTCCATTTCTTTCGTTTGCTTTCTTTTCCTTTCCCTTCCTTTTCTTTCCTTAATTTTCCTTTCATTGCCCTTCCTTGCCTTTCCTTTTATTTCCTTTCTTTTCCTTTCCCTTTGTTCCCTTTCCTTACTTTTCCTTTCCTTCGTTCCCTTTTCTTTCCTTTCTTTTCATTTCCTTTCCCTTTCCTTCATGTTTATCCTTTCCTTTTTACTCACTCATTCTCATTTACTCATTTGATGAGCCACTTAATCCTATGATGGTCATGGGGTGGGGGGTCTGCTAACGTCCTAACCACTATGCCACTGTTCTGCCTTTCCTTTCCTTTTATTGTATATTCATCCCTTTCATTTCCTTTAAAATGTATCCTTTCATTTCTTTTCTTTTCCTTTTTGTTATTTTTATGTTTATCCCTCTATTATCCTTTTAAAATTGTCTTTACCTTGCATGTATTTTTTCCTTGCTATTTAAAATTATCCATTCCTTGCATTATTCCTTTCTTTTCTTTTGCTTTCCTCCATGTTTATTCTTTCTTTTCCTTTTCTTTTCATTCTATTTCGTTCCTTTCCTCTCCCCTTTTCTTTAATATCTGTTTTCCTTTCCTTCATTTTGCTTTCCTTATGTTTATACCTTTTCTTTTCGCTTCCTCTCCTTTCCTTTCTTTTCCTTTCCTGTTTCCTTTTTGACTTTGAACTATGGGAGGAAACTGGTCTACCTGGAGGAAACCCATGCAAGCACGGACAGAACATGCAGACTCCACACAAATATACTTGCCAAACACAGGACTCAAGCCCAGGACCTTCTTGCTGTGAGGCCGACATGCTAACCACTAGATCACTGTGTCATCCGTCTCCCTTCATGTTTACCCTTTTGTATCTTTTTTTTTCTCCTTTTCTTATGACATCAACAATAAACAAAAACCTTGAAACATCTCCCACAGAAGGAGATTTGGAAAAACAATTATGCTTTAAAAGTTTAATATGCTCTAAACCTTTTCCCATATTCTCTCCAAGTTTACATCACAGTCGAAAAATGAAAGGACAGAAATCACCTCACATTAGTTAACATCGTTAATAACTCATCACGGCATTCCTCTCCCAGAAGGACATTTATAGAAAGAATGATGCTCTAAATGCTGTAAGGACAACAGGGAGTGTGTCTGGGTGATGAGAGAGCAGGTCTGATGAGGTTAAACTCAGAGAAAACATTATTGTGAACTTTCAGAGCCCCGAGGCGTGAACAATAAGACAGACAGAAAAGCAATAGCGAGCGATTTTACTCTTACAAAGTTTGACACCGAAGGTTATCTATGAACTTGTTCCACTGAGGCTGATCAAAGCAATTCAACAACACTGCGATACACTCACTGACACTCAGCACCAAGCTATAAACCCACAGTGCAATGCATGCTGGGAGAATCTTTTCTTCTTCATCTTCTTTTTCTCAAGAAGAGATCCTTCAATCAAGTGTACATTTGAGTGGTCTGTCATGTATATACTGGGAAACACAATGATTATAAAAGGTTGTTACATTTTCAAGGATGCACACACACACAAAAAAAAGGTAAAGTTAGGAAAGTGAGGACAGAACACTTTTTAAGATGTTTGAGTATATGGGGGTTATACTGTTAAAAGCATAAAAATAGAAATAATAATGTCCTAATTTTTGTCATAATGTCATTTTCTGAACTGCGTAATTCTTTATTAAGGTCACACAGTGGTTCAAGCCTATCCCAAGCCTCATGCCTACACACACACACACACACACACACACACACACACACACACACACACACACACAACACCCACCCCTAGGGGCAATTCGAAACATCCAATTAGTCTAATGTGCATGTTTTTAAACTGCAGTCAACTGGAGTACCCAGTGGAAACCCACACAATCACTAGAAGAACATCAAACTCCACATAAAAACACCTATGCCAGGCATGGGCTTGAACCCAGGGCCTTTTTGCTGTGAGGCAAAAGAGCTAACACACTTACTAACTTACAGTAGTGCACAGTGAAGATTATACACCACCGCTTTTTTCTAAAAGGGCTCCTAATAAAAAGAAGTAAAAAATTACTTGTCCATAATTTTTGGGTGAAAATGTATTGAGCAATGCTATTGTAGGCACTGAGAACCAAAAAAAAATAAATTCCAGCAAGTATATTGAGGTAAAAGTATGGCTAATAAACAAAAACACTGAAAATACCAATTTTTTCGGAAATTATTATTTTTTTTACTTTTGCAAAGCAGGAATGATTACAGTACAGACTACAGTAGTCTGCAGTTATGATTATACACCTACCAAAATGAAGAAAAATCAGAAACCAAGTACTGTTCAAGTATTTATTTCATGTAATATTTCTCAATAAAAATATTAATAAAAAATAATTTTTCTGAAAAATTGGTATTTTCAGTGTTTTTGTTTATTAGCCATACTTTTATCTAGACATTCATATTCATATTTATGAACTTACATATGTTTTTTTTTTTTTTTTGCTTGCCTATTTATAGATATACCATACTTATGTGTTTTATATGTGTTTTATCTCAGGAGCCATTCTTTTCATTCACAAAACAGCACCTTAATTCTCCTAAAAGACACCAATGGGAGGAACACTCTGTTCATTAAAGGTAGACAAGAGATCTAAGATTGAATCAATTGAAAAGAGATGAAAACAGAACGGTAGTGTAACTTAAGCAGCTAGCACTGCAGACACATCTCTGGGCTCTCTGATTCAAGCTGTTCTTACTGCCTTTCCGGTTATCTGCTTTCTTCTGACCACAAAGTCAGTAGATTGGATGTTTTAAATTACCTCTAAGTGTAAACATTAATAAAAGTATATGCAATTAAGTGGCCTGTAATAGAAAGGTATTCTTTCCAGGACATATTCCTGTTTCACCCAGCATTCCCGGGATAGACTCCAGATCCACCAACCATGATTAAATGGTTACTGAAGATGAACAAATGAATCAAGGAACAAGTGTTATTCAGTTAAGACAATACACACATCATACAGAAGTGGATCTGGCAGTGCGTGCTGGTTTCTATATAGTGATAGTCTGTGACGAGCCTTTGTCTTTACGCCCACTGCTTGAAGCCTCACCAGGGAATGTACTATGGCCATAAATTAGCTTGAACGTACATTGTAAATCATTTCAGTAAAGCTTTAATGGCTAGTAATCAGCTTTAAAAGTCAAAGGGTCCTCTCGTCAGTCTTCTTTTTTTTTTCTCTTTTTATGTAAACCTTCTGGAGCATAAAGGAGGAAAACTCTCAATTAGTGCATTCAATAAGCATCAACTGCAGCAATCACATGTCCCTTGGGTGACATTTATCTCTCGCGTTTGCTCTCAAACACTTTCTCACACACTCGCTTCCAATTAGAGTCGACCAGCTCTCGGCTCTTTGCATCACAGAGAAGAACAATGATCATAAATGACTAAACAGGCAAATCAGATCATCACTGGAGACCACAGCAAGGGCAAGTGGCTCTTCTGTCTAGCTGAAAGGGTGAGAACTCGATGTGGTTCGGAGCAAATAATAGGATATTATGTAAAGATAAAGTGGCTACACGGTTAGCACGTCTGCCTCTCAGGAAAAGGTCCTGGGTTCAAGTCAGTAAGCTAATTAGTGGTTTCAAATAGTCCCTAGGTGTGAGTGTGAATGGTTGTTTGTGTGTTGGCCCTGCAATGGTCTGGCGAGCTGTTCAGGGTGTACCCTGCCTGGGTACTCCAGTTTCCTCCCATTGACCAAAGACATGCACATTAGACTAACTGCTTGATCCCACTAAAGTCACAGCAAGGCTGGAGCCTAACTCAGCCACCACTATGAGTAGGCAGGGTACACCCTCAACAGCTCAAAAGACCATTTCAGGGCAACACATACACAACCTTTCATACCCATACCTAGGGGCAATTTGGAAGAGCCAATTAGCCTACTATGCATGTCTTTGGACTGTGGGAGGAAACTGGAGTACCTGGTGGACACAAGCACAGACTCCACAGAGAAACCCCTGAGCCTGGGACTTGAAACCAAGACCTTCTTCCTGTGAAGCGGATGTGCTAACCACTACACCGCAATGCCACCCTATTATAAAACCAATAAAGCAGTATTTTGTGTCTATAGTAGCCGACACTCTGCAGAGGCTGAAGTGTAGTACCTGAAACAGTGTTGTGATTAAAGGGTGCCATTACTTTTATCAGAAATTTACTCTTTACTCTTAGTCTTATTCCTTTTAAATAACGGCTTAAATTCAGCATAGAATTGGCACAGTGGTGCAGTGGTTAGTACGTCCGCCTCAGAGCAAGATGGCTCTGGTTCGATTCCCGATCTCAGGCGTTTCTGTGTGGAGTTTGCATGTCTCCCTGTGTTTGCGTGGGTTTTCTCCGGGTACTCCGGTTTCCTTCAACAGTCCAAAAACATGCAACGTAGGCTAATTGGTGGTTCCAAATAGTCCCTAGGTGTGTGTGTGAGTGTGAATGGTTGTCTGTGTTCTGGCCCTGCAACGGTCTGGCGAGCTGTTCAGGGTGTACCCCGTCTTCACCCAGAGTCAACTGAGATGGGTGCCAGCATCCCAGCAACCCTAATTAGGATTAAGCGGTTCAGAAAATTAATGATGATGATGATGAAAATGAATGAATAAAATTCAACGTAGAATTTCATGAACCTTCCCCTAAATTTGTTTGTAATTGTGGAATGCCCCATGTATTGGGATAAACCACTTAGCGATGCTCTTATGAGGGCAGGACACTCAGAGTCTTTTGTCTCTCTGTCACGATGATCTGCCAGTGTGTTACATGACCTAGCAATCTGTGAAGATGTCAGAGGGAGGAATGGAAGCTTCTCATCTTCACCAACTGATTGACCCGCTCTCGCTGTGACATCATGACCTACCCTGATTCACCTACACACTCTGTGATGATGTCACAGGGAGGGGCTTTAAGTTTGTATAGAAATAAAAAATAAAACTTTATTCTGTGTGTTATCTTCACGTTCTGTTCATCTATTTATACCTCCGCCCACAGGTGACTGACACACAGGTGACTGACACACACACAGAGTGTGAGGGCAGGGGTGGCACACACACTGAGTGTGAGGGCAGAGGTGGCACACACGCACACACACACACAGAGTGTGAGGGCAGAGGTGGCACACACACACACACACACACACACACACACACACACACACACACACACACACAGTGAGTGTGAGGGCTGAGGTGGCTCAGTGCTAGTCGGAAACTTTGCTCAGTGGTTAAGGCTCTGGGTGGCTAATCTGAAGGTGGCAGTTCATGCCCCAATATCACCAAGCTGCCACTGCTGGCCCTTGAGCAAGGCCCTTAACCCTCAATTGCTCAATTGTATAAAAAAAAAATAATAAATTTAAGTCACTCTGGATAAGGTTGTCTGCCAAATGCCGTAAATGTAAATGTGTGTGTATACAGTCTGCATCACCATTTTGTCCTTCATCTCTTTCCAGACCGAGTGAGCTCTGGCTTTATTTCTACATCTTTACCATGTTTTACTGTAAGTATGGACATCTTCCTCTTTTTCTTTATTTTCTCTTTCCTCTTCTTTTTCCTTCCTCTTCTTTTTCTTCTTTTCCCTTTTCTTCCCCTTCTTTATCATCCTTCTCCATCTCACTCTGTTCTGTTCTCTGCATCCTTCTCCATCACCTGCATGTCCTTCCTCACCAAATTCATAAACCTCTTCTTTGGCTTTTCTCTTCTCCACCTACCAGCCAGTTTCATCCTTATCATTCTTCTACCAATATACCATTTATCCCTCCTCTGCACAAGTCCAAACCATCTCAATTTGCCCTCTCTCAATTTATCCCCAAACTCTCCTACCTGTGATGTCGTGCTAATATCCACTGATATATATTTTTCCATCGTGTACTGAACACAAACACTATACACTAACTTTACCTTATAAATATACAATTTGTGTGTGTGTGTGTGAGAGAGAGAGAGAGAGAGAGAGAGAGTGTGTGTGTGTGTGTGTGTGTGTGTGCGATTGAGTGCGTGCCTAAACTCTGCTGAGGACCTATTTGTATATTGAGGTGAGATGTGCACTGTGTGTTTTTTGCAGGTTTTCTTTCTTTTGTCTTCACTTTTATTCTGTTGGGAGCAACATTTAAAAGCGACATTACTTCCTCACTGTTTCCTTCACATCATTTTTGTGAAGAGATGATCAGAGATCAATGTATACCACCTCCCACAGGTAAGCCACACATACACACACACACACACACACACACACACACACACACTGTAATTAACTGTTGTTTATCTGTATATAATAAAGGTTTCTTTGCTTGTGTAGAGGATCATCCACAGGCTCGAGGACAAAAAGTGACACAGCGCAATTCTGTTTTGGAATCAAGGTAAGCTTTAGGTGTGTGTATAAGGGTGTGTGTGTGTGTGTGTGTGTTTGTATGTGTGT
>JAQMYF010000012.1:18460329-18476013 GCA_030014195.1 Neosilurus mollespiculum | reverse complement strand
GTAGTGTGTTTTTCCACTTTAATTTTGAGTGTGACTCCAAATCCAGACCTCCATGGGTTAATAAATTTGATTTCCATCGATAATTTTTGTGTGAAAGAACAAAGTATTTAACAAGAATATTTAATTCTTTCAGATCAAGGATGTGTTATTTTAGTGTTAACTTTATTTTTTTTGATAAATATTACATATAATATTTGAGTATCTCTTTTTATCTGCATGTAATTAAGAAAATAAGACCTCTGAAGTGACAGGTGACAGTAACACTGTAATTCGAAAAACAGTGATGCTCTGATAGGGAAGTACATTATCAACGTTGCTTTAACAGTAATTTACTGTAAAAAATACGGTGTATTACCGTAATTTTGATTTACGGCAACCGTTAAATTTATGGTATTTCTTTGGCAGCCAAAATTGACAGTATTTTACAGTCTGTGTCTGAGAGTGCATGAAAACGCCCTCGCCATGCCTAGAACTTGAACCCAGGACCTTTTCTGAGTGATGCGGGTGTGCTAACCACTACACCACCATGTTGCCCCCAGAACTTTACCTGCTGAGAAATTACTACCCCATCTGATACCCAACAGGCCATAATCCCATATAGCTGTGGACTTTATCACGGATCGTCTGGTGTTGAAGGAATGAATCATCATAAATTCTCTCTAAAGGCTGCTATTCTTCTCCCGTCTGCTCTGCAGGTAGCTGAGGCTTTGTTCCAGTCTGTGTTTTGGCATTACGCTCTCTTGAGGGATATTCTGTGAGATGGTGAGCCCCACGGGTATAGAGGGCATACTTTAAAATTTGGGGTCCACATTTAGTCTCATGTCTGAATCCTCAGCCCAACGGCCAGGCTGAGCGCTCCATCCAGCAGCTTCCTCTGAGGATATTGTTATTGTCGGCAGCCTGATGAGGCAGAGTACCTTGGCTGGGAAGTGAACGCTTAAAACTCACTGCGTCACTTCGCTACTGGCCTAACATCCTTTAATTTGTATTCCCTCAGGCACCAGCCTCCGCTTTGTCTCTGGGATCCCACTTCCAGGGACCTCCCCAGCATCGACACGTGGTTTCGTAGGGCACAGAATGTATGAAAAGGAGCACATTTAAACATCTGCTGAGCAGTTCGACAGTCTCAGGCACAACCCGATCGAGGAGAACATGCAAACATCACTGAGCAAGACCCTTGCCGAACCCAGGACTCAAACCCAGGACCTTCTTGCAGGCACTGCTCCTTCACACTATAAGTATAAATCTGTTAGACATCCCTACAGTTACACATTATGTAATAATTGAATGGACGACTTGAGTCAGTGTTAATCTTTTCTCTTTGTTTGCTAGAAATGCCAGGCTACATCACACAATTTTCCATGAAGCCACCACCACCAGATAAACTAAGCAAAGACTTGTAATCAGATGAACTATTCCTAATTCTTTATCAATATCTTTCCTTAACCCATTCTTACACTTATCCCTCTTCTACCCCCATCTCCCGGCTCAGCTCTAACTCTCCTCCGGTGGCCCAGTTTGCCTTCAGGTGCGATTTCAGTTATTTCGTATTGGCATTTCTACCATTTTAACCTGCAGGGTAGGAAAAAGGTTTTAAAGTTTCATTAGAACACATCTGGCTGCTGATAGATTATGCTGCTGCAATCTTACAGAGATACGATCAGTCTGTGAGATCTGAGCTTTTCCCTTTCAAATATTCTTTAAAAGATTATTATGAAGTTTTAGAGTTTACTTTTAATACTTGCGTTTTAAATAATAAATAAATAAACCCTTGGGCGGCATGGTGGTGCAGTGGTTAGCACGTCCGCTTCAAAGCAAGAAGGTCCTGGGTTCAATTCCCGAGCTTGGGGTGTTTCCGTGTGGAGTTTGTATGTTTGCCCTGTGCTTGCGTGGGTTTCCTCAGGGTACTCTGGTTTCTTCCCACGGTCCAAAAGCATGCACAGTAGGCTAATTGGCAGTTCCAAATTGCCCCTAGGTGTGAGTGTGAATGGTTGCATGTTTGTTGACCCTGCAGTGGCCTTGCGAGCTTTATTACATTATAAACGGGAAGAATTAGCATGTTTGCAGGCGGTCGGGCAGCTGGCTGGGCAGGTGTGGACAAAAATAGTTTCTGCTTGATATCTTGAGAATGATACCCTCACTCATTTCAGTATGGAGAAGCCCCTGGACAATCTTTAGACCACGTTCGATAACCGTGACTTTGACCTCATTTTCAAAGGTTACGGTGACAAAAAATGGTTTCAACAGGCGGTTCTTGCACCCTCTGGGTGCCATTTTTTAAATCATTTTGATTCTTGTTTTGAGTAAATGCTAATTAATGTAAACATGTAATGCTCCATCTTTACGAAGTGCTGCGCAGGTGCACTCGGGTGTCCTAACACACTCAAAAGATATCTGTGAATGAGCTCACAGACACCAGTGATTGACTGGTGATCGCTGCAAGTGACAGGGAAGTGAACATAGGCCATCCTTCCTGTGAGAGCTCAGCCAATCAGCTCCCATGGACTCCTGGCCACGAAGGACTGTGGCATCAAATAGGATTTGAACCTGCGATCTCCAGGTTAATAATTGTTTCTTTTCCACTCAGGAGCACAGAAGGCATGTTTTAAACACTAATACACCCATCTTCAGATCATATGTAAGGAAACATAATGGTGCAAGTGGTTATGGGAAAATATCCCAAAGCAAAAGGAAATGGCGCCACCCTGTGTGCAGTGGTGATACTGTGGGGTCCTGACGTATTATTTTCAACTTCCTGGGCCTTTCCTGAACCTTCTTATCCCACACTGTTGTCCTTTGCTTCCTGTGTTAAATGTGTTGCGTTTGATTAGTGCTGAGATGATATGTTATACGTATATTATACGTTGATATGTTTGTGGGAACCTTTCCATCACATTCACTGATAAAACTGTTAAGAAACTGAACTGAATTATCACAATTGTTTCCTAAATCTCACTTATTGAGGTTTTAATCATGGATTGTATACATTACTGGACATTACTTTAGGTCCCAAAGCCGCTTTTCTCACCGTTAGGCCACGGCTGCCCCAATATTCTATAAGATTAAGCGGTTGGGCAAATGGATGGAAGAATGAAATGATTCTATGAACTGAACATTGTGGAGTCAGAGGAGAACTAGGGTTACTGTTGCTGCCATCTCTCTCTCTCTCTCTCTCTCTCCCTCTCTCTCTCTCTCTCTCTCTCGCCAGGGTAGCAGGATAAATTGACCCCCTCATGTAGCAATATCCAATACAAAGCGACTGTAATACAACAACCAATCAGAACTAGCCACCTGGGTTTAATTATTCACTGCTGACCTCATTACACAGCAGGGGCGGTGTGGGTTAAGTCAGATGATCTGCTTCTGGTTCTCTCACTCACAGTGTGTGTGGTTTTCGATTGTGGACCTGGATCACTGACTGTAAAAAACATGTAATCCCAACACCATGATAAAAAGTCAAATAAAAAGTCATGTCGAATTGATTTTTGGTTCTCACCTTCTTTGACATCTTCAACAACATATTTCTTAACAGTCCTTCCATGGTCATGATTGACAGTTTCTTCCTCCGCCTCCCAAATGACACGCTCAATGTTTTTTTGGATGAGAAGAATTTGTGGCTCTGTTAACC
This sequence comes from Neosilurus mollespiculum, assembly GCA_030014195.1. Taxonomy (NCBI): domain Eukaryota; kingdom Metazoa; phylum Chordata; class Actinopteri; order Siluriformes; family Plotosidae; genus Neosilurus; species Neosilurus mollespiculum. The sequence continues at coordinate 18,472,385 of JAQMYF010000012.1, read as the reverse complement.
CCTCACTGTGCCTTAAACTCAGAATATAATCCCATCTTTAATCTTTATTAAAGTGCTTTAATAATAGTGCAGAGATTCGTATTAAACCTCCTCACTGTGGACATCATCAGAAAACATCTCATCTCTCATGTATTTCACCTTCTACATGCATAACATTAGTGTGTGCGTGTGTGTGTGAGTCCGTGTGTGTGTGTTTGTCTGTGTGTGTGTGTGTGTGTGTGTTTGTATGTGTGTGTGTTTGTGTGTGTGTGTGTGTGTGTGTGTGTGTGTGTGTGGCAGCACAGATAGTGGTTAGCACATCCTCACAGCAAGAGTTAGGTTCATGTCCTATACTTGGCAAGGGCATTTCTGTTTGAAGTTTGCATGTTCTCCCCGTATGTGTGGGTTTCCTCCAGGTTTCCTCCCACAGTCCAAAGATATACACACCAGGCTAATTCCAAATTGCCGCCAGGTGTGTATGTATGTGTGAATGTATGTGTGAATGGTTGTGTGTGTTGACGTTGAGATGGACTGGTGGGCTGTTCAGGGTGTATCCTGTATCCTGCCCAGAGTCAGCTGAGATTGGCTCCAGCCTCCATGCGACCCAAGTAGGATTAAGAGGTTTGGCAAATGAAGAAATTAAAGTGTGTGTGTGTGTATACAGTCTGCATCACCATTCTGTACTTCATTTCTCTTCAGATGCAGACTGCCTATGCCCTTTTTCTACATTCTTATCACCTGTTACTGTAAGTATGTACATACATTTATATATTTGTGTGTGTGTGTGTGTGTGTGTGTGTGTGTGTGTATGTGTTTCTCTTTCCAGTTTTCTTCATTCGTATTCTTGACTGCTTTCAGGAGGTTAAACCTGAAAGTTACGTCATCTCTGCTTTGCTATTTTAGCTTTACATAAGCAACAGGAACAAGTTGCCCCTGAAATAACTTGCAAACTCTCAAATTGGTGGCAAACTGGAAGCTAGAGGGACAACATGCAAGCAGGCATACACAAATCAGTGATTAAAAACAAAATGTTGGACGAGGACGTAAGGTGTGCTTTCTCATTTTTCAATAATAACGTAAAAAAAGGCAGTGACATAGAATCGTAAATATAAATACAAATACACAGCGTTATTTAAAATGTTTAAAGAACAACAACAAAGATAGAGAATAACAAGTTTCTTTGTATTGATGGTGATAACATAAACGCCTGGAGAAGAAACACTCATCTGCTGCAAAACGACCTGCTGTAATAACCTGAATGGATTCTACTGTGCACACATAAACCTTCCTATTTGACACCAAATGTGTCAACAAGTTGCACCTGGAACACAGTGTAACAGCCAAGAAGAAAAAGCTAACATTGTTCTACAATTACGGCATTTGGCAGACGCCCTTATCCAGAGTGACTTACAATTAATATTTTTATATAACAGACCAACTGAGGGTTAAGGGCCTTGCTCAAGGGCCCAACAGTGGTGACAGTGGAGATTGAACCGCTGACCTTCGGATCAGTAACCCGTCGCCTTAACCACTAATTCACTAACACAACTTAGAGTGTGCCCTAGGTGCCCACACAGTTTAGAGTGTGATGTCACTGTGTTTGTCTTTATGCTGCATTTTCTTACATTTCTAGTACATGTGATCAAGCATACAGTCTAAAACTTTACTTTATCTTAAGCATTGTCCACACAGGAAGAGACAAACAACACACAAATCACACTGTTGTTAAAGTGTCATCAGCACTCGTGCCTAGGTAACCTTCTTGCATGTCTCCTGCCTAAAAATCTTTACTTGAAACTCTGAGCAGCATCTAGCTAGATCCCTACACCCTTTATTAAACTGAAATAATTTCTTGTCAATCTAACATTTAATATATGTGAAAAAGTGTTTGTCCCTTCCTGATTTCTTTCTTTTTTTTGCATGCTTGTCACACTTAAATGTTTCAGATCATCAAACAAATTTAAATATTAGTCAAAGACAACACAAGTAAACACTAAATGCAGTTTTAAAATGAAGGTTTTTATTATTAAGGGAGAAACAAAATCCAAAAATACATGGCCCTGTGTGAAAAAGTGATTGCCGCCCCCCCCCGTTAAAACATAACTTAACTGTGGTTTATCACACCTGAGTTCAATTTGTCTAGCCACACCCAGGCCTGATTACTGCCACACCTGTTCTCAATCAAGAAATCATTTAAATAGGACCTGCCTGACAAAGTGAATTGGACCGAAACATCCTCAAAAGCTGGACATCATGCCAAGATCCAAAGAAATTCAGGAACAAATGAGAAAGAAAGTAATTGAGATCTATCGGTCTGGAAAAGGTTATAAAGCCATTTCTAAAGCTTTGGGACTCCAGCGAACCACACTGAGAGCCGTTATCCACAAATGGCGAAAACATGGAACAGTGGTGAACCTTCCCAGGAGTGGCGGGTCAACCAAAATTACCCCAAGAGCGCAGCGATGACTCATCCAAGAGGTCACAAAAAACCCCACAACATCCAAAGAACTGCAGGCCTCACTTGCTTCAATTAAGGGCAGTGTTCATGACTCCACCATAAGGAAGAGACTGGGCAAAAATGGCCCACATGGCAGAGTTCCAAGACAAAAACCACTGCTGAGCAAAAAGAACATTAAGGCTTGTCTCAATTTTGCCAGAAAACATCTTGATGATTCCCAAGTCTTTTGGAAAAATACGAGACAAAAGTTGAACTTTTTGGAAGGTGTGTGTCCCATTACATCTGGCATAAAAGTAACACTGTATTTTAGAAAAAATGGAAAACATCATACCAACAGTAAAATATGGTGGTGGTAATGTAATGGTCTGGGGCTGTTTTGCTGCTTCAGGACCTAGAATACTTGCTGTGATAAATGGAACCATGAATTCTTCTGTCTACCAAAAAATCCTGAAGAGAATGTCCATCCATCTGTTCGTGACCTCAAGCTGAAACCAACTTGGGTTTTGCAGCAGAACAATAATCCAAAACACACCAGCAAGTCCACCTCTGAATGGCGGAAGAAAAACAAAATGAAGACTTTGGAGTGGCCTAGTCAAAGTCCTGTCCTGAATCCTATTGAGATGCTGTGGAATGACCTTAAAGGTGGTTCACGCTTGAAAATCCTCCAATGTGCTTGAAAACCCTCCAAAACAACAATTCTGTAAAGATGAGTGGGCCAAAATTCCTCCACAGTGCTGTAAAAGACTCACTGTAAGTTATGACCAACACTTGATTGCAGTTGTTACTGTTAAGGGTGGCCCAACCAGTTTTTAGGTTTAGGGGGCAATTACTTTTTCCACACAGAGCCATGTAGGTTTGGATTTTTTTTTCTCCCTTAATAATAAAAACTTTAATTTAAAAACTGCATTTTTTTGTTTACTTGTGTAAGAACCCATGGATGTCGTGGCGAGAATAGCTTTAATTACGTATTCAGGGCACCACTATACGATCACGGCATACACCTAAAATCTTTCTACATATAGTAAGTACATGACTAGAGTACTGTACAGTATACATACCCCTTTCTCCTTCTCCTCTACTACTGTACTTCTACTACTAGTATTATGAGTTATTATAAGTATTATGCATAATTATATTAAACTACATTTTGTAAGTTTTTTTTTATTAGTGTATATATACAGTAGTACATGTTTATAGGCTTGTATTGAGTGTCGGATAAGTGTTGTAAAAGTTCGGGACTGCTGCTGAGTAATGTCGATTGCCAGACCAATTATGGTAAATGTCCGGGAAAGGGTAGGGACACACAATGACTGTAAAGTTTGCGATTTTTATTTCTTTTTTTCAATAAATATTTTTGACTTGTGTTTAATTAAAGCATGATATTCAGCAGCTAGAGTGAAAGTAATAATGATTGACATGAATATGAAAGCCTGAATATTATGACTGACAGCTCCTGGGTCTTTCAGCATTAAGGTTTATATAAGTTAGTATTATTTACTGTGTATAAAAATGTAGTGTGCCCTGCGATGGCCTGGCGAGCTGTCCAAGGTGTACCCCGCCCTCGCCCAGAGTCGGCTGAGTTGGGCACCAGCCTCCCCGTGACCCTAATTAGGATTAAACGGTTTAGAAAATGAATGAATGAATGAAAAATGTAGTGTAGTTATATGATTTCAATTCAGTGTGATTTAGTTTAAAAAATAATAAAATCCTGCTTAAAGTTCTGACACGGTATTTTTATTTTTTTGACATTCTACACGTAGGCATTTAATCAAACTGAAGTAAACTTCCAAGAACATAAATCTCACCGTTCACAAACATAAATCGTGGTTTTACAAACATTAATCTTAAGTTGTGTTTAAGAGTCTCATGCCAGCCTTTCTGTTTCATCCACAATATTCCCTCTCTGTGTAAACTTGCACCAGTGGCTGCATGGTGGCGTAATGATTAGCATGTCTGCCTCACATCAAGGAGGTTCTGGGTTTGAATCCTGGGCTCAGCAAGGGCGTTTCTCTGTGGAGTTTGCATGTTTTCCCTTTGCTTGCATAGATTTTCTCCCTGTACTCCAGTTTCTTTCCACAGTCCAAGGACATGCACATTAGGCTTAATGGCTGTTTCAAATTGTCCCTAGGTGTAAGTGTGAATGGTTATGTGTGTTTTAGCTTTACGATGGACTCGCAAGTTGCTCAGGATGTACCCTGTCTTTGCCCAGGCTGAGATGGGCTCCAGCCTTCCAGTGACCCCAGTACATTTAAGCAGTTCTGCAATAAATGAATAATAATAACTGCCACTTATTATTATTATTATTATCATCAATATTATTATTATTATTATTATTATTATTAGTCGTAGTAGTAGAAGTAGTTGTAGTATTAGTATAAGTATTATATGCATTCTGTTGTAGCTTTTTTTTTTTTTTTTACCCCATTAACAATGCATTTACGTTTTAGGAAAAGTGGGCAGAATCAAATTCCATATAATATTTTAATTGAAAAAAAAAAATCTGAATTATGCATATAAATATTTTATGAATCATAGAACCAAACTCTCAGGCCATTTTGTAGATACGTCTTTTCAACCCGTTTTATAGAAACTGTTCTCAGCTTGTAAGCATAAAAAGTGATACAAGTTGTAAACACTAATCCTCACTTTATTGATATTGACTGCAAATCGGATCCTCACCGTGCTGTCCTATAACGGAAGCTCATTAATAACTGTGCATTTGGTGCAGAGGCAGCGCTCGGAAAACACTCTCCATTAACGTGCCAGTCACTATCAGCTGTTTGGCAGCATTGGCTTGGTGACCATGGCATGCCGGATGAGGAATGATACACCAGGCTGTGCCAAGTCTTACTTCTTCAGCCAGACAAAACACAAGATCCGCTTCCCATCCATCAAACCCCAAGCTCTGTGTCATGTAGCTCTGCCTTTCTACACTGTGTTACCTAGGAGATGTGCGTGTAAAATAAATGTAGAATTAAAAAAATATAGTACAGTGAGTTAAGGAATAGCTTGAAGCTGATGTGTGTTGAGAGAATATTTTATACATTCTTTGCTCCATTTCCTCCAAGAGCTGAATGACAGCACAAACACTCCAGTTTATACTACACAGCAGTGCTACTCACAGAAAGAAGGATCTTTAGCAGAAAGGAATAATTATACATTAAATCTAACATATAAAGTAGTTTATTTTTAGATTCCCCTTAGCACAAGCTATTGCTCTGTCTACTCCATACATGACCACCTATACTGCACTACCCAAAAAGAGTCGCACACTGTAATATTTTCTTGGAAAGCCTTTAGCCTTGATCACAGCATGTAATTTCCATGGCATTGTTGCTCCAACTGGTAAGGTCGAGGCTCAGCAACATTAATGTGGCAATAAAATGAAGACAGCTGAATTCATTCTGACTTATTAAACTTATCCGGTGTCAACGATGAATAATTTGGCTCGTAGAAGAATACCAAGAATTATTTGATGGCTTTCCACCAGTCAAAAAAGTGAAAATATTTTCGAATAAATAATAATGACTATAATATAATAATAATGTCTTCGGCCTTTGTGGACTGAGATACCATCCAGAAATCACCCAACCCTAGTAGGATTAAGCGGTTCAGCAAGTGGTTCGTTCTTGGATTATTTTAAAATGTAAAAATGTAAAAGGTGTAAAAATTCAATCAAGTCAACTTTGTTTGATGACTTGTGACCATCTTCCTCATCACATATCAATGACTCTCCACTGACCAGGATGATTGTCAACTCCTTTGAATGTCACTGAACAACTGTAGGATGACATCAAGTGACCTACAAAAAAGAATGGCAAATGGCAGCTGGGGTTAAGTGCACTGCAAGCATGGTTTTTAAAATAGATTCCTTCAAGTGGGGTTGAAGTAATGTAAATCAAGAAAAAGGTCAATGAAGCAATGAATAACCAGGCTAAAGTTTGCTAAAGGCTATATGAATATGACCATCAAGGACTGGAGTAGGGTCATCTTTCCATTCAGATATTTGGTGGACGCCCTTATCATTTTTATACAACTGAGCAATTGAGAGTTAAGGGTCTTGCTCAAGTTGTTCAACATTGGCAGCTTGGTGGTACAGGGGCTTAAAAACCCTGACCTTTGGATGAGTAACCCAGAGCCCTAACCACTGAACCACCACTGCCCTTCACTCATCATCTCTGATGAGTTCCATTTACAGCTTTTCCCATCACCTGGTCCTCTAAGGGTTAAATGGAGACATAGAGAGGCCTACAAGCCACAGTGCCTTGCACCCATTGTGAAATTTGGTGAAGAATGGCTGGGGTCTGGTGGTGCTTTGGTAAGGCTGGATAAGGGCAGAATTTTGTTTGTAAAGGTCACATGAAAACCTCTTTCATATCTGCTATAACTAAGCTTTTTTCAGGTCAATCAAAGTGTGGATGGAGGACCACAAGATGATGTGGTCATGTGGATGTCATGGCCAGCTCAATTTCCAGACTGAACCCCAGTGAAAACCTCTGGAATGTGATCAAGAGGGAAATAGATGGTCACATGCCATAAAAAACACAAAATTTCATCTTTTTTTTTTTCTCCTGTGTGTTTGTTTTTTTGTTTTTCAACAAAAGTGTCACAAAGTCACCCAAGAACAGCATGACAAACTGGTGAAAAGCACACCAAGACACATGAGTGCTGTAATTAAAATGTTATGGTTTTTAATTTCTGAATTTATTTTAAAGCAGGGTTTGGTAATCTGGAAATCTAGGAAAACTTCAAAGTAGTATCTCTTCAGGGCTCCAGCTAATTCCTCTCCTGCCCTTCCCCATAGGTCCTTCCAAAGTCATGCTCCCCTCTACACACTCAAGCTCTGCTGTTGTTTTGTGCACAGTAGTAAGGTCACGCACGAACAGGAAGACACGGGAGCATTTGATTGGATATTTCCAAGTGGACTGTGAGACAGTGATTGGTCAGTGTTTTTACAGGTTTACAGTTCCCATAGATGACAGATTTTTTTCTGACTTTTCAGATCTGAAAAGTTATTGATTACTGTCGGGGTGTAAAGACCATTTCAACCAATATACAAGTTTAAAACAATATACAGCTGAAAAAATATCAACCCAGCTTTAAGTTCAAATATTTGTATTGAGTACTTTTTCATTATTTTTGACCAGATATCATCGCGGGGATGTCCAATGTATTGAACAGACTACTTAGTGGTGCTCTGTCGGATCTGGTGCAATACAGGTCAGACGTCTTCCTGAATGCTCCTTCCAGACTGTATCTGTTTTATTTTCAATTGTTTTCTGACTTTTCTCACTCCTACAAACTCTACTTTTATTCCTTATAACAGTAAGACTCTCTTAGTAAGACTAAGGTAGGGTGCTGGATTACTGATTCCAAGGTCGAAGGTTAAAGCCCCACTATCAACGGATTGTCACTGCTGTCCCCCAGTGCGGCTAACTGGGTTATAAAAGGCCGGATATGTCCCTCACTGTCTATGATGAGAGGCATGTAAAAGAACCATTGCTGTCTTTCGTAAAGAGTAGGCTGCGTTGCCGTCAGCGTGCTTCTGCCCTGCGATGGCCTGCTGAGCTGTCCTGTGTACTTTGCTCTCGCCCAGAGTCAGCTGAGATGGGTGCCAGCCTCCCCACGACCATAACTGGGATTAAGCTGAATGAATGAATGAATGATGTGCAGTCTCCAGAGTTATCCAGGGTTACATACCATGAGCATGTTTGAAAATAAACTTCATGAATGCTGAATCGACTCGAGGGCCAGACTCCATGTCCCTCTGCCTCTTAGTGACAAGAGCTATAACCTCTGTGATGATGTCACAGAGAGGGGCACTTACATAAAAATATTTTGATTTTGTTTGGGGTGTTTTTCTATTCTGAGACAATCCACTGGCTTAGCTACAAGTTTTCCGCAATAAGACCCTCTTAGTGACAACATTCCCTCACTCTCACTCATTTGCCAAACCACTTACTTCTACATCAGCACACATTAGACATTAAAAGAGAACAGTATAAGTGATCAAAGAGCATGACTTAAGAGGATGAATAACATATGACTAAAACCTGACTCGCCACCACACTGGCACTTTAAATAATGCAGCATAATCAAGTTGTGAGCTTGCTAATCCTTCACGTTCGACCATCACCCTGACACCTGGCAAGCCAGATTGACATAAACAGCCTCGTAAAAACATTAAAAGCATAAAACAGTCAGCATTAGTGTTACGCATTTTAATATGGGGAGGATTGTGGCGTGGAAATGCATCTCAGGCCTAATCTTAGCCACGGCACTGAGGCAGTAAAAAGATTGTCTTTTCATTAATACCTCACCCAAGGTCAGTGAAAAGATCGCCTCTCATAAATCTAAAGGAGTAGAAGTGGCTCCCTCTTTTTCTTTTACTTTTTTAAACAGTCCCACCACTTCACTAGGAATAAAACCCAGAGCAGACTCCATTATAATGTAATTGCACTTTTATGTTTTTAACTACTGACCTGAAAAGAACAACGGCACTAGTTTAACTGTGGCAAATGCCTTTTTTAAGACCTTAAGTCCATTGGGAATGCTGGGAAACGTGTGCATGTGTGTATGTAAGGGAACGCAGTCCTATCCCAAGACCAGAGGCCCTCGCAGTAAAATGTATTTATTTATTTATTTAATTATTTTAAAAAGACAATGGTGACATTCAAGCATGAGTGACTCTGGCAGGACGAAGCCCCTGGGAATGTTATTAGAGGTGGTTGATATATATGACACCTGTGACATGTTGGATGCTAGATGCGTGCATGAGGTTTAGCTGCTCAAATATATCTGGACCAAGGACCCTCTCTGTAATGCTCGACATGTCAATGGGGCTCAGGAGCGCCTACAGACAGTGGAAGGACAAAGACGGTAATAACTCGTAAAAAGGAGTGACAGGAGAAAAATAAATCTCATCCAAATCCCGCCAAGGTTGACACAAATAAAAAAGTAACACCAAATAAAATGATGGAGGTGAAATACAGGATCGTTTTCAGTCCACGTAGGGCGGGATTTATCGGCAAATGTTATAAAGGAAAATGTCACAGTGAGTATGTGAAATATAAGCTGGACAAGGTCATCGACGGGTCCTGGAACTACAGCTAAACAGGATCAATATTTTAGCCTTAAAACCAAAACACGGACCAATACTGAATATGTGCTCAAATCTCTTTGTGTCTATGAAGTTGGCCTCATTATGCATGACTGTCCAGAGACACATTGTTAGGAGAGACTGAGACCCAAACAACACAGACCTTTATCCATAATTTCACTCTGCCTCCTCGGATTTCCAGCTCCTTCATGGTGGTAACTGCATTTAAACCCAGCTGATTAAATTCCTCATCCCTCATATGATTGTTTCCTGTGAATCTTGCTAAAAAATGTCTCTGATTAAACCCTTATGGAATTTTCCAGAGCAGGGAGCATTTAGATATTTATTTGAAGTGAAAAAAAACAAAGGAAAGGAAAAAGAGTTTGAAAGGAACAGGGGATCAGAGAGATAAAGCGCTTCGCTTTTGTGAAAGGAAGCCTCCGACTTTTATCTTTTCATCATGGCGGAGAAAAGACGATCGGGTGAGAGATGGTAAGTCTGGGCTTTTACATCCGAGCCTAGTGGCTCATCAGGCCGGTGCTTATCCCTGGTTTCTGTAGTGTGAAGCGACTAGGAGTTCAACTCCTCCTGGATGGGACGCTAGTCCATCGCAGGTTACCTTCCCAGTATTTTTACTGGTACCCATCTATACTGCTGGGTGGACAGAGGCACACTTGTAGTTAAGACCTTGCCCAGGGGTCTTAACATGGTGGGGGTCCAACGGGGGTGAGATTTTTATTATTGTATTGATTTGTATTTGTTTTGCAGTGCTGCTTGGTGCTGAAACCTCATTGGTCAGAAGATTTGTTTCCTATACCTGTTCTGGAAGTAATTAAAATTACAGGTTTGTATCAATACTATTATAATACTGTTTAATAATATAATTCATTAATAATTTTGTTTTTATAGCAACAGGTCAGTTATGAGGGGCAGCATGGTAGCATAGTGGTTACGACATCCACCTCACAGCAAGAAGGTCCTGGAGTCCCAGGCTCGGCGAGGGTGTTTCTGTGTGAAGTTTGCATGCTATCCTAGTGCTTGCATGGTTTCCTCTGGTTCCTACAGTTTCCTCCTACTGTCCAAAGACAGTATGACCATTAAGCTAATTGGCTGTTTCAAATTGTCCCTAGGTGTAGGTGCGAGTATAAATGGTTGTATGTGTGTCAGCCCTGTGATGGACTGGGGCTGTTCATGGAGTACCCCGCCTTCACCCAGAGTTGGCCGAGATAGGATCTAGCCTCCCCACAACCTTAGAAGTATTAGGCGATTAAGACTCTAATTTGTACTGACAACAGCACCAAAATCAGAAAACAGTCTTCACTCATCAGGATGTTTTGTACAGAGCATCGTTAGTAATACACTGTATTGTGTATGAATCCTGTCTCTGAAAACCCTGTAGATTGAGAGAAAAAGGTATTAACTCTCAGTTGACAGAGTGACTCTATGTTCTGTGTTCTATGCCCAGTTCGAACAGGGTGAGAGTTTAAACAAAGAAACGTGGCCGCTGTACAGAGCACTAATCATCGACCACGTACAGTTTCTCTTGAAGTGCACAATGGATCAATCAGGCAGCATGATTTTCTCACTTCAATACATGACAAAGAAACAAATGAAAACAACACTGGAACCCCAGCTAGGGAGAAACTGGAAGAGACAGTGATAGTGAGTGCTAGCTATTGAGAGACAGTTTAGGGGATCTATGTGGGGGATTCTGGGCCTCACTGCTGCATTTCAATGAGATCTGGGAGGCTGAGATGTACTCCAAGGCAAAAAAAAACTCACTCACGCTCAGTCTGTGGAGTGCCTGAATACCAATCAGTCCTCTCTGAAGGGGTCACGTCCCGGCTGAGGTCATCGGTCAGCCGGTCAGCGCAGTTTCAGAGAGCTGAATGCTGAGACATCCAGCTACCAATTTATAAGGATTAGAGAGCGCAGGGGCATGGGGGGTGAGAAGAGGTCCTCGCTTTCTGCAAACCATGAGTCACGGACGAGGAAAAGTAACTTCACGCATGTTTAAAACGCATTCCAAATTTCAGACAACCATAAAGACAGACTGTGTGTGTGTTTGTGTGTGGCCCTGACACTCTTACCCCCTTCTATAGCTGTGAGCAGATTCCGGCTTCATCCCAGAGTATCATTAAAAACTAATGCTAGACATGAGAAAAATTTTAATGTCAATTAATAATCCAAACATGGCTTCAAACATGGTCGCTGATCCGTCCCACGAGTCCTGTGCTGAAGTTTTAATTCAGCTTAAAGGGGGTCAGGGTAAAAACCGAAATGTACCCATCTGAATCTCATTGTTGTCTTAAGTTAACAGGTTTTACACACACACACACACACACACACACACACACACACACACACGCACACACACACACGCACACGCACACACAGAAAGAGCAAGTGACCATGAGATATGTTAATAATACTCTTAAGAGGGATAAATAATTTAGCCCTGAAAGGGAAAAAAGGGGAAAACAGAAAAACACCAGGAAATAAACAAAAAATGTAAGAAAC
>JAQMYF010000012.1:18424854-18449785 GCA_030014195.1 Neosilurus mollespiculum | reverse complement strand
CAGAGAGGGAGAGAGGGAGAGAGGGAGAGAGAGAGAGAGAGAGAGAGAGAGAGAGAGAGAGAGAGAGAGAGAGAGAGCGCGAGAGAGAGAGTGAGAGAAAGAGAGACATAGAACGTAAGTGTGAAAGAGAAAGAGAAAGGGAGGGAAAGCGAGAAGAGAGAGAGATTGAGAGAAAGAGAGACAGAAAGTGTGTGTGAGAGAGAAAGAGAAGGAAAAAGAAAAGAGAAAGAGATAGAGAGAGAGAAGTAAGAGAAAAAGAGGGAGAGAGAGAGGAAGGGAGAGAGAGATGCGAGGAAGAGAGAGGGGGAAGAGAGAGAAAAAGAGGGAGAGAAAGAGAGAGGGAGAGAGGGAGGGAGAAGGGATAGAAAGAGAGTGGGAGAGAGAGGAAGAGAGAGAGAAGCAAGAGAAAGAGAGGGAGAGGGAGAGGGGGTTAGAGAGCTCATTCTAATGTGACAGCAACAAATCTTGACAACACACAAGCAAAAAAAAAAGAAAGAAAAGAGAGCACTGAAAAAAGGGTGAGAAAAACAGCATAAGAAGAGAAGAAGACAGCAAGTGTGTGTGTGTGTGTGTGTGTGTGTGTGTGTGTGTACTCTCCCCCTGTGGGCATGGCTGGTATTTCAAACATTCCCCCTTGTCCGCCTGAGCTCCTTCTCATTTCAGTGTTTCTGCATTATAGAGCTCTATTGTCCACTATTACAGCGTGAGACACTCATTTCAGGTCATCGGCGACGTGAAACTCGCCGTCCAGCCTGGCATTTGGGTTACATTGTTGCCCGCTGGCATCCACAGGAGGGACTGGGTAAGCAGAACAATCCACAGAGCCTGAATTATTCAGAGGCTTCACTCAGTCTCTTCAACTTGGCAAAACTTAGCAAGCAGAAAAAAAAAAACCTTTTAGATAATAATAAGGGGCTGTGTTCTAATTCAAAGCCTCAGCATCCCTCTCTTCACTTGATATGCCTCCGATGTTGTCAAAAAAAAAAAAAAAAAAGTAGTAGTGTGAGCAAAAGAAAATAGCCAGAAAACACACAGTTCTCCAAATGAACACTGTAACTGGGTTAGTGGTTTCAGAGCGGTCACCCTGGGTAGTGTGGGCGCTGATGGGATTGATTTCCTAACACAGTAAATTAAGAGTCTGAGTCACGTCTGCAGTCGGTTAATTTGCGTACACTGTTACTGAGTGACGCAACAAAATTGTCACGTACAAAGTGGAAGGTACTGTTCTGATGTCAAAGCAAGCCTGAAAAAGGATGACATTTCATTTGCTCTATTTATGCAGCTTCAATAAAGCTAAATTCATTCCTCTGCTCTATGAGCCACTGTACTGCTTCATACACAATGATGCTCTTGAATTCTTGATTCTGATTGGTCATTCATTCAATTCTTTACTTGCCAAACCACTTAATCCTACAAGACTCACTGAGAGGCTGCTGCCTATCCCAGCCAACAAGGGGTGAAGGCAGGGTACACCCTGAACAGCTCGCCAGACCATCACAGGACCAACACATACACAGCCATTCACACTCACACTCACACCTAGGGGCAATTTTGAATAGACAGTTAGCTTAATGTGCATGACTTTGGACTCTGAAAGGAAACCGGAGTACCCGGAGCAAAACCCACACTGCTGTGAGGCAGACATGCTAACCACTATAGCATCATGCCACCCTCGGATTGGTCGTATAGTTTAGAGTTTAGAGGATGACAGAGTTGTGCCAGGCTATTCAAAGGACGAATCAGCAAGCTTCTCAGTGAAGAAAGAGTAAAGCAGCATGGGTTAAAAAAAAAAAAAAAAAAAAAAAAAACACAGCCTGGGCACTTACTCTGAAACTTTCAGTCCTGGTGGAGGGATGGCTGTGGAGAATAATAACAGTGTTCAGGGAGTGAAGAAAAGAGCAGAGAGAGCACTAGACAAGTCAGATTGGTGGAACATTTTCAGAGAGAGCTTTGTGTCAGCGAATTGCACATCGTAAGAGCAGTGATAGCTCTTATTAGAAATCCTAAAAGGTCTTCTTGTAGCTCTCAGAGAATTACGACAAACTATTGTGGGTGCATATCTTTTACATTTTTAAAAATGTATTTTAGATATTGGCAGCACAGTGGCGTAGTGTTTAGCACGTCTACCTCACAGCAAGAAGGTCCTGGGTTTCGGTCCTGAGCTTGGCAATGGCATTTCTGTGTGGAGTTTGTATGTTCTACCAGTGCTTGTGTGGCTTTTCTCCGGGTACTCATGTTTTCTCCCACAGTCCAAAAACATGCTAATTAGGCTAATTGCCTGCTCCAAAATTGCCCCTAGATGTATGTGTGTGTGCATATGTGTGAGTGTGAGTGTAAAAGGTTGTATATGTGTTAGCCCTGCAATGGATTGGAGAGCTGTTCAGGGTGTACTCTGCCTTCATCCAGAGATGGATGAGATAGGCTCCAGCCACCCCGCTTCCCTAATAGTAGGATTAAGTGGTTCAGAAAATGAGTGAGAGTGAGTGAATATAACGTGCTTTCATTTTAGAAACGATGAGCTTTCACACACACACAGAGAGAAAGAGAGAGAGAGAGAGAGAGAGAGAGAGAGAGAGAGTGTGAGAAAGAGAGAGAGAGAGAGAGAGAGAGAAAAGCCTCTGGCTAACAGTCATGTCAGAAAACTCCACCATAAAGCAAAGAAAACGCTATATTTAAAAAAAAATGGCTCTGCAGCTCAGCACTTTCTTTACAAAACAATTTTGATCTTCAGTCAAAGCTTGAAGCACCTTTCACCACACAGACCTTTATATAATTAGTGATTTGCGTTTCATGTCTAAAGTGCAGCAAACCTCGACCTTACTTGACATTTTATTACATCTCCCTGACCCCGTGTTGGAAGAATTAGCAGCGTAAACAGTCACTAGTGCAACTGTAGGATGTGAGAACGTCGAAATCAGTGCTTTCTTTTATGGGAGGAGAGCAGTCTGTCTCATGGGTAGAAAACTGCTCCCAGCACTTGCTGCTCCTTTCCTGAAAGTTTACTTCCACTACTCCTTCTTGGGCTTATTAATTTCTAATCTCTCAGTCAAGCACATTTCACTTGGGTCTGGAACATGGCCAAGAAGACACCAGTGGACTGACAACCAACCAGATATTTTCCCCACAAACATTTAAGATTATCTTTCTTACTTACACTACCCAGCCAATAATAATAATAATAATAATAATAATAATAAGTCGCACACTCTACTATTTTCATGTAGTGCATTTAGCCCTGATCACAGTATGTAATCTCCATGACCCTGTTGCTCCAGTTGGTCAGGTCGAGGCTCAGCAACATTAATATGGCAATAAAACTAAGTCAGTTGACAATAAAGAGATCTTTATTGTCAACTGTTGCATGAACAATGAAAATCAGTTTAGCAGCTCTCTGTTTAGCAGCAATTATAAAAAAGTACACAAAAGACAACTAAGGTAACTACACTAACCTATATATGTGCATATACCTTCATACACATATATACACATACCTATATGTACACATATAGAAACACATACACACATATATCCTGTATATGCAAACACATATACATCTCTCCACATATTCACACGTGTGCAGACACAGGGTGAGAGGTAAAGCTTTTTAATCTTAAGGTGCATGATGCTAAAATGTTATATTATGTTCAAGACCTGCTCTAAACATGAGCATTGCACATAAACATGAGCATTGCACATAAACATGAGTATTGCACTTAAAGAGTAATATTGCACTGTCCAGGAAGATGGTCTTAATTATGATTATTCAGTCAGTGTATGTGTCAGTAGTGGTGGGGGGTTGCACGTTTAACAGCTTGTGTGTAAAAGCTGTTCTTGAGTCTGTTAGTTTTTGTTTTTAGTGTCCTGTACCTTTTTCCTGAGGGGAAAGGGGAGAAAGTTGGTGTCCAGGGTGTGTGAGGTCCTTGATAATTCCACTGGCTCGCCTCCGAAGTGTGCCAGTGTAAATTTCACTGAGGGTGAATAGTGTAGTTCCAATTACCCGGTCTGCTGTCCTCACCACCCGCTGCAGGGCCTTCCTGTCCTCTGCAGTACAGCTGTTGAACCACATTGTACAGCAGTAGAACAGGAGGCTCTCGATGGCGGAGCGGTAAAAGTTTGTCAGTAGGGTTTGGAGTAGGCGGGCTTGTCGAAGCTTTCTGAGGAAGTACATCCTTTGTTGTGCTTTCCCCACCAGGTGAGAAATGCTTGTGGTCCAGGTAAAGTCAGCAGAGATGTGGAGTCCAAGAAACTTGAAGCACTCCACCCTCTCTACCTCCTCTGCATCAATATAGAGGGCAGAGTGCTCAGTTTGTTTAGATCTCAGTTGATTACCTGAATGTACTGAATGAGCAGGTTATCATATCAATGGACTTTTTCTTCCCTGATGGCACGGATATAAAATGGGGACTCAAATAATGAAAGAGTGGTCCAGGGAGCATGAGGAATCATTTTCACATATTTCACATTAGAGTCCCGCCTTACCTATTGAAATTATTTGAGTTTGGTTTGTTGCTGTTAGCCTTTCTTACAGCACGTAATCATCATGACATTAAGCAACATAACATTTATTTCCTTCGAGTGTTGGGTTCATTTCTCACCAGTGTCTTAAATTGATGAGGGAAAAATTGAACCACTCCATAAAGTCTTCTGCAGCACATGCAGAAGCTCATGGGAAGTGAAATCAAGTCAAACTGCAACCTTTTTGATTTTGAAGCTTGAGACTTGAAAAGTGTACAATAGAAACTCAAGGCTTGTGTTTTAGGAGACTGATATTGAGAATAATCTGTGCATGTCTTTGGACTGTGGGAGGAAACTTCAGTACCTAGAGGAAAGTCCAGACAGAAACCCTCTTGCAGAGCCAAGGACTTGAACCCAGGACCTTCTTGCTGTGAGGTGGATGTGCTAACCACTCACTTGTGCTTGTGGGGCTTTCATCCAGGTATTCCAGTTTCCTTTTACAGGGCAGTGATGGCTCAGTGATTACGGCTCTGGGTTACTGATCCGAAGGTCAGGCGTTCAAGCCCCAGTACACCAAGCTGCTACATTTCGGCCCTAGAAATGTACTGCTCAGATGTATGGAAGTGATAAATGTAAGTCGATACGAAATGCTAGTGGATAAGAGTGTCTGCCAAATGCCGTAAATGTAAATGTAAACAATTTAAGCTACATGTACTGTACAGTAAAAGGAAAGGATAATGTGGTGGCTGAATGGAAAAGACTTGGAGTTCACATGCCAGCACTACCAAACTTGCACGGTTTTTTGCAATGCAAATTTTGAGATCACCATTTTCCCTTTGGCTAATTTCCTACTGTTGTCTTAAGGTCAGTTTCAGTACTCTGTTAGCCAAAGTCAAGCCTTGGGGGTCTGAAGGTTTGAGTTAATGTAACTGTATACTTCAATAGCATGATTTTTGATTTCATTTCTGTAAGCAGAATAAACAGTTGGCAAGCGTTTGTGCAGTATGAGAAAACTTATAAATCAGAATTGGATTGAGTCTCCTTAGCTGTAGACCACAAATTATTGATCTCGTCATTTATTAAGCTGCTAATGATGATTAGCACCATTCACGCCAGGTAGCTATCATGCTAGCCAAGAGCATAACTTTAATTTTAAAAGTAAATCTCATTACTAACAACACCGCAAGGTACACCCTGAACAGCTAACAAGACCATTGAAGGGCCAACAGACACACAACCATTCACACCCACACTCACACCAAGGGGCAGTTTGGAACAGCCAATTAACCTTATGCTCTTGACTTTGCAATGTGGGAGGAAATCTGAGTACCCAGAGGAAACCCACAAAAGCACTGGGAGAACATGCAAACTCCATACAGAAACGCCTGAGCCTGGGACTCTAATCCATGACCTTGCTGTGAGGTGAACGTTCTAACTACTATGCCACTGTGCTGCCCCATAATTAACATACTGTATATTCCATTATATAAGAACAAGAATAATAATTATTATTTACTGATCAGTCTGCTATCTCAGAATTAAATATCATTATTCAGAGTGGATAATGCTTAAATCAAAATGACGCTCACCATTTGTCACAGTCCCATGGAGCAGGTGGCCTCATTTTTATCATATTCATTCTGTTTGCCAAACCACTTAATCCTATAAGGGTTGCAGGGAGGCTGTAGCCTATCTCAGCTGACTCTGGGCTAAGGCAGGCTACGCACTGAACATTTCACAAGACCATCACAGGGCCAACACAAACACAACCATTCACACTCACACAACGAGGCAATCTGGAACAGCCAGGAATTCGAACCCAGGATCTTCTTCCTGTGAGGCGGTTAAGTGCTAACCACTACGCCATCGTGCCACCATACTTTAAAATGGGAAAAGAAAAAAAAATGTAACCTTTTTTACTTTACCCTTTAAAAAGGGTGCCAATAATTAAAAGTGTCTATATATGGACTGAGATGTCACTAGAGTTGTTCTGTACTCCACACATTTTATTGTGGACTTGCCTGTAGCATGATCAGGGATATTTACTCACTGTGAGAACACATGGCTCAGTCTACAGGGCTTTGTTACTATCTGTCCTTTGTTTTACTGGCAACACACACACACACACACACACACACACACAGCCATGCATGATTGTACTCATATTTTTTATTTTCTGAAGTACTTATGGTGATGGATATTTTCTGCACAATAATATCACTTAAAAAAAAAAGGCCTCCATTTTACAAAACTGCCTCAGAACATAAAATTTAATTTCAGAATCGATCAGATTCTACTGCGTTTGGTTGTTGAAAGCCCTGTGGCACAAAGAGACATTTTAATAGCACACCTGAGTGTGAACCTATTGACAGTGGATCACGTTCGCACAATTATGTAATTTGTTGGAGAAAATGACGACTGAGTGCAAGCCATGGGCCAAATTCCAAATAAATGGAAAGTGAAATGCAGCACCTAATTAAACCTGTTTTAATACCTCTGGCAAACAACGTAACCGAGGAAAAAAAAAACACAAGCTTTCATTCGAAAGGCAATGTCAGCCACACTGTCAGCATTGACCTTGACTGGGAAGTCTAAACAAGCTCCTGCCATTTTCCCTCTAAACAAGCCTCTGGATTTTATAGCTCTAATTCTGAACGCAATTATTCAGCTGAGCTCAGCGTGCTGCCTCCACCAACAACTCCTGAAACCCCCCTACTCCCTCCAACCCCGGGATGGGAATGAGAAAACAAATCAATCACATATCAAATACATATTCATGTGCTTTCACCTCATTCAAAGACTTATTTGCTCCACAAGCAATCCAAAAGTCCGAAAGCGTCCTACAGACAGATGAAAAAAAAAGACGCCTTCTATCTGAAATGCCAGCTCTCAAGGAGCCGTGATTTCATTTCATCTATTTAATATTCAAAGATTCGCAGTGAGAATGACGATTCGTACTTTTTAAAAAGTCTGTACCTGTGAGGTTCTTGAGGCCGAGCTGGCGCAATCCAAAATGGCCGTCTCTGCGGTAGTTGAGGAAGATGGCGAGGGCGTAGCGGTCTTCGTATAGCCGCGTACCACGGATGATGCGCAGGTTTTCCAGAGGCAGATAGTCAAACTGATTTAGAGCCACCAGGACATAACCGGTCACCTCCCGGATGGACTGGAGACAAAATAAAATAATAAAAAAAAAGTATTTATGCACATTAACCCATTAGGTTTACTTCTGGTTTAAGAGGAACAACACTTATTTTCTCAAAAATTAACAAAAAATAACATGTAAAACAAGTCATAGTTAATTTAAAATTTACCCTCCCACATGTGTAACTGATCTCAATAAAAAATTATGCACTGTTGGCTTGTTGAATGTTGCTGGATACTACCTGAGATGGAATATTGAGAAGACTATTCAATTCAACATTCACCAAGCCTGAAGTAAATAATAGTTTTAGTATATACTATAGATCAACACTAGACTAAAACAAAAGCTTTATAGTTTATTTTTATGTTATTACTTATTGTAACCATGACAAAGGCAGGTCAGGTGAGGTCATCACACTCTGAGCAGAGCTAAGCACTGTGTAGCTAATAGTGTCTTTCTGAAATGCAGAATGTGCTCAGCAAAATTTTTTAATTATGTAACATCATTTGGGGGCAACACGGTGGCGTAGTGGTTACGACAAAAAGTAGGCCCTGGGTTTAAGTCCCGAGCTTGGACACCTTCTGTGTGGAGTTTGCTTGTTCTCCCTGTGCTTGTGGGGGTTTCTCTGGGTACTTAGGTTTCCTCCCACAGTCAAAAGACATGCACATTAGGCTTATTGGCTGTTCCAAATTGCCCCTCGGTATGAATGTGAATGGTTTTGTGTGTGTGTTGGCCCACCAGTGGTCTGGTGTGAAGTTCAAGCTGACCCTGCTTTCACCCAGGGTGGGCTGAGATATGCTCCAGCATCCCCATGACCCAAGTAGGATTAAGCGATTCCACAAATGAGCGAGTGTAGTATCATTTGGTTTGAGATTTGTACAGTATACGAAACAATTTATTTTCGAACAATTTTATTAAGCTGTGTAAGTAAGAGAGAAAAAATAAATAAATGAATGGTTTTCTCTGCATAGTGTGAATAGTTTTGCAACCCACTGTAAATAAGTTGTGGCCACTGGGGCATCCATTCCTTGCAAGTTAAGTGGGTAAAAAATCAATATCATTCGCAAAAATACTTCCAAATAAAAATATAAAAGCTGAGATTACATAAGTGTTCATGCCTGTTGCTATGAATCCCCTATTTTAAATCTTGTGTAACCAGGTGCAATGAGTTCATACATAATTCCTTATTAGTTGAATGAAGTTAACCTTGGTGTAATTCAGGTGTCATGTGAGTTCCATATAAATACACATGTTCCTGGAAAAAGCCAGATTTGGTTAGAGATCATATTTATTCAAGCAGCATCATGAAGACCAAGTCCGGGACAAAGCTTTGGAAAAGGATCAGTCAGGGTTTGGAAAGAAAAGGCCAAATATCCCATGGAGCACTATTCAATCCATTATTAAAAACTGTTCAGAGTATGGCACAACTGTGGCTCTGCCTTGAGGAGGCTGTCAGTCAGTGACCAGCTGGATTATTTAAGATGAAAAGCTGTTCACAAGACAACTGTAGCTTGGAAACCTCATGAATCTATAAATGAATGGTGGGACATATGAAATTCTGTTTGGAGTTTGCCAAAGACATGCTGGAGATTCAACTCAAGTTCTCTGATCTGATGACACAAGAAAACGACTTTTGGCCTTGGGGGAAAAAAACTCTACTACTGGCAGAAATCCAGTGCTATACCACTCTGAGACACAGAGGAGAACACGAACTCCACAGTGAGGCATGGAAGTAGTAACATCATGTTGAGCATCACCCTTGGTCCTTTAGCTCCTTCTTGGATGAATGCCATTTATATATTTATTTTCAAACTATTGTTGATTTATTTCCAGTTTAATAGAAACAATTCATTAAACGAACGTGTGGCCTGTATAAAGAAGCCCAAGGTCTTGAGTACAGATTGAAAAAAAAAGACAGAGGGCTGAGATTTCTCTGTACTGATGCCACCCCCTAGCCCCCACCCCCCATCCCCAAGTACCGTCACACCATCACATAGATGCTCTGGAATGAAGACTCATGGGATTTTTATGACCTGAAACATTTATACCAGAGTAAGTAATACTCTGAATTGCCACAGATGTATGCAATTGTGGCATTTCATCATTACACAATGTGCCAAGAAAAGTGTGTTAGGGCACTACAAAGTAACAATAGCTTTATTTTCCCATGAACTTGACAAGAATGCTGTGTTTTGGGTGTGTGGAGTGAGCACAGAGGAATGAATTTAGAAGAGGCTGGCAGGACAGCACAATGAATGCTGAATAATATGAGAGGAAGCAGTGTGTGTGTGTGTGTGTGTGTGTGTGTGTGTGTGTGTGTGTGTCCTCTCAGTGACAGCTGTCAGAAGGAGTGTGTATCAGCTCTGTGTATTGTGTAGCATGTCACAGCCCGTCATGGTGCTGTTATCCTCCACCACTCCTACCCAAAGTCATGGACACACACACACAAACACACACACACACACACACACATACACTTTCATGAACAGTTGTGCTTTCATTCATTCCCGCTAATAACACTTAATATCATAACAGTTCATGAATACACAATAACTCCATGTTCACACCATACTGTTCATATCTATGTCCAGATCAGGACACTCAAATTCAATAAATACCGCTGCTGACCGAGAGGCGTGGAAGTCAAAACCACCTCCCATTTGTCCTTTGGAAGAGATGGGGCCAACCACGAGAAGAATAGAGAATACTGTAAAGCAACATTTCAAATGGCCAATGTTAGTGTTTGATGGACGCTGTGGGTGTTTAATGGAAGATGGTGTTTATGAGAGAATGTAGGTGGACAATGTCAGCGTTCATTGGTGCCTGAAGGATATTGTTTTTGTCTGATGAGGCCTGTAAGTAGTTTATGAAATTGGTTTTGGCCAATGGTAGTGTTTCTAATGGAGAATCTTGGACTTTGAATAATGTACTATGACTAATGGGCAGAGTTAGTGTTTAATGGAGATCACTGTTTTTTTATAATAAATGTCTGCACTGAATGAAGAATTTGGTGTTTCTAATGGATGATGCTGGCATTTGATGGAGAATTGTATTGTTTCTGATAGGAAATGTTGGTGTTTGATAGGAGATTGTAGTGGGTTTAATGAAGCATGTTGGTTTTTGATGAGGAATTGAAGTGTTTCTTGTAATAAATGTTAGTATCTGATTAAGAATCGTAGTGTTTCTCTAGACAATATCTGTTAAAAAAAAAAGTGTTTCAGGTGGAAGGTGTTGGTATTTGAAGAATTGACATGTTTCTGATGAATGATGTTGGTATTTGATGGAGTATTATAGTGTTTCCAATAGTTGATATGCTATTTTTTCTGTTTCTTGTCAAGACTAGTGTGTAAAGTTTGTAAGTTGGAGTTTCTTATTAAGTGTTTGATGGTAAGTATTGTTGTTTATTAACAAAATTTGATACCTCACATTCCCACCTAAGCCACCAAATACTGCCCTAGGCCATATGAGTATGACACTACACTTCAACCAGAGCTTAACAAATGCATCACATATTTGCAAATTGTAGCCAAATACCCCACCCATCTACCCTATCCTGCCAAGTACCCAGAGCCCCAGGCCATGGCAACTAAAATTATCCTAGTTACCTAGCAACCTCGGAAATCTGCTAATACTCAAAAGAGTGGAATAAAAAAGGGGCCTAGAAAGCAACCAGGGTGAAAATCAACAACAAACAGAGGCATCTTTGTTGTTCTTTGGCTAATTTAATTAACGGAGTACTTTGCTGAGAGTCCTATTCATTGTCTGTGTTCACTTTCCACCATTTCATTTTCCCTTACTTCCCCTATTCATTTATTTCATTGCTAGTGGACCAATGCTTTCTGGGGAACGAGGGGAAGGGCCCATTTTTCTTTCTGTTTACATACTGAGAGGGTGCATAAGTAAAGGAATACACCCTGTTGTGATTATGAGCTTGGTTTACAGACAATAACACACAGGGAAAGTTTAAAAAAGGAAATGTGGAAAACACCATCTTACTCCCAATCATGAGTAGAGGTAATTTGAAGGTTGAAGTGTAAAGTGCTATTATTTATAGACCATGGAACTGATTGAAGAAGCCCTGGATCTTTTCAAATGCCTACCCTGAAAGCTTCTTCCAGTGAGTTGAGTGAGACACTCAAAGAAAAAATGCTTGTCCCTAAGAGCATACCATGCTCCTCAGGAAGCCCATGGGGGTGGACATGTGCAGGTCCTGATAAAAGCACACTAAAAATGCAATGTGTGCTAATGTGTGAGCTCGACAAGCAGAGATCCAAGGGCATTTGGAAAAAGCAAAGCGCAACTAGCAATTGGACAAAGAACCCATGCTGACAGTGGATGAAGCTGTTGTGGCTCAATAAAAAATGCTTTGGACCATGAAGCTTGTGAGTTCAAACTCCGCCAATGGGCCCTTGACCTTATGAGAATGACACTACAAACCATGTTATTTGCTTAAATGTAAGCTGGTTTGCATAAAAGTACCTCTCAAAAAAGAACACACCCTGCCTCTCCCAAGAGCAAGAGGTGTCTTTTTAAGAAACCTTTTTATAAATACTATGAGGAACATAGTCTTCAGTCTTTACATTTTTGCCCATAACAAATAGAGTGGAGCAGTGGTGGCTTGGTGGTTACAGCTCAGGATTAGTGATCCAAAGATCACTGTTTCAAACCCCAGTACCACGAAGTGGCCACTATTGGTCTCCATGCCATAAATGTAATGTAAACACAAAAATATTTCATCTAATTTTATAATATGGGCAACTGTGGCTAAGTCTTAGATGACATTTCTAGCCTGTTCTCACTGTGACCCCGTGCAAATAAAAACAGGAGAAAAATAAATAAATGAATGAATGAATAATAAAAAACACTATAAATTCCAAATCCAAAATGTATTTGAAGCTATAACAAAACATAGAATAATAAACAATGAAAGTGAGACATTTTAGTATTTCATTAAAAATATTACCTGCTTTTAAATTTGATGGCAGTGGCATGTCTCAAAAAAGTTGGGACGAGGACTTTAAGTTGTACAAAAAAGTAACTGCTAAAGGAAAACTTTACTGCTACTTTTGTTTATTGGCAACAGGTCAGCTACACGATTGGGTATAAAAAGGGCATCTGGCCAGAGGTTCACCAATCTGCTAACAAAAAAATATATATATATATGCAATATTTAAGCCCTCAAGTGCCACTGTATTAAAGACAGCCATGATTCTTTCATGGAAATCACTGCATGGGCTCAGAAACACTTCCAGAATCATTGTCTATATTGGTAAAATAGTCCACGTCAAAACCCCACAGAGATATAAAGACAAGAAACTAATCCATAGGAGTTGGCCAAACACAGTTTACACAAATTTACACAATTTCCTCTGGGATCAATAAAGTATTCTGATTCTGATTCTGAATCCAAGATTCTGCAAGTCGAGAAATCAAACAATATATTTAATTAAGACTTCTTAAAGTGCAAGATAAACTCTAGAAACAGGACATATATATTCTTACAATAGAAGTCTCTAGTTCTAGTACAGTATTCCCATTATTCCTACCTAATTCCCAGTTTGAGGCAAGACCTAAGATAGATCTGAAACCACAGCATCCATGCCCAGAATAAAGCAGTTCCTGAGGAAGAATGAATTTTCTATAAAATAAAACCGTCATCGTGGACAGAAGTGAACCTTTCTTTCTTGCTGTGGATTCAGAAGCATTTTTTTTTTATCTTTCATAATACTGCATCAACCTTATAATTTGTTTTCTTGCCTTTTTCAAGTTCAACACACTTCAGAACCATTCTTGGCCAAACTAAAATCTTTTGGCAATGTAGACCACTTATAAGTAAACAATACCATTTATTTAGTCTTATGTTATTATGCTGTTAATCTGAAATGGACAAAAGGGAAAGAAGTTGAAAAGAACATGTCTTTTTTAATCCCCCCCCCCTTCCCCAAGGACACAAAAGGGGCCAAGTGGAAGCTTTTGCACATATATGAAAGAACTGGGGACATTTCCTTGAGTGTTTTTCCTTCCCAGTGGCTGAGCTTTGTTGGAGGAAGTGTGCCCAAGAAACAAAAGCGCCTTTTACTCTCGGAGACGTGCCCAGTATGGAAATAAAGTCCTTCAGACCTGATCTTCTGAGAGCCATGGACAGGCAGAGAATAAGGGCTGAAGAGAGACAGAGCAGAAAGGGAAAAAAAGGAAGGAGGGTTTGAGAGAGCGAGAGAGAGAGAGAGAGAGAGAGAGAGAGAGAGAGTGGTGGAGTCCATACCAAGAGAAGGGGTGCTCTGAAGCAGATCATGGCTGGGCTTCTGTATATTTTAATACATAATTAATACTCCACCTGCTCTAGTTCACAAAGAAAAACAGGGGGGAAAGAAAGAAAAAAAAGGAAAAAGGATAGCGGTGGCTCAGTGGTTAAAGCTCTGGGATATTTTAATGAGAAGGTTAGCAGTTCAAGCCCCTTTACCATCAATTGAGGCTCAGTTTTAAGTCCTTTTAGAAAAGGGCGTTTGCCAAATGCCTTAAATGCAAACTAGAAAAGAAAGCTAAAGTGTACAACCATTAGAGAGGGGATAAATTGAAATCTCATCAGAGGGAAACAGATAAAAATACAGGGTGAGAACAGAGAGATGGAGGCCAATTAAGCAGAGGAGGCGAGAATGTAATGACACTATCAACACATTTGAGAGGCTCAACACATGTTACACTGATTACCTCTCATTTACATACATATTGAACTTGTTGCTATTGCCAAAGGGGTTTCACTTGTGCATCTGGGATGTATCTAAGTTCACCCCCACCCCCCACCCACTTCAGCAAAAGTGCAGCATCATTCCTTCGAGCCAGGGGAAGAAAGCAGCATCCAAGATAACATGAAGAAAAAAACCTTGAGTGGAACCAGACTACATAAAGATATTAGCAGCAGATTATAAATAAGAGTCATTAGATAAACCCAGAACTGCCCTATGTGCAAATCTACAGTTCCCTGGTGCGATTATCCAGTGAAGTAAAGGTGAGACTTAGAAATAAACTGTTTTTAGGAAGTGTGAGTGTTTCGCAGTGGTCACCAACCATGTTCCTCAAAATCTACGTTCCTGAAGATTGACTGCTACCCTAATCAAGCCCACCTGATCATCTAATCCACCTTAATCAATGTCTACAAAAGGAAGAGGTTTGGCAAAGGAATAACACCCAGTGGCCCCTATAAGAAAATGTAACAAGGACATACTATGCACAGTTCAATTGGGAGAAAATAGAATGTCATCATATGAGGACAGAGGGCTCTCAGATGGTTAAAAGGAAAGTGTTGTCAATTGGGAATGCATTAGAAATCTCACCTCTTTCTCGTCATAAGTCAACCAAGAGTAAAAGGCTGGCAAACAATGAGTCAGTCACATACATGCAGCTCTTTTTAAGGCTACACCATGTAGAAAACACCCTGTTTCCATTTGTATGTACTTGTGCCTGTTTTTCTGAGCCTTTCTGGGTTTTAATGTGGTGATTTGGCAAAAACATTGGCCTTCTAAGGATCGGTGCACATTTGGTTTCCTCAAAGCCATATTTCTAAGCTGTAAAGCCTTAACTTATAAAATCAGAGTCTCGATACATGGCATTACCTAGTGCTCAGATTATTTATTCTTTATTTTAACACAGATAGCAAAAAAAAAGGGGAAAAAAATGCTAAGATTGGACTGCATTGAAAAGCTTTCTCTTTATAATGGCTGATGTGTAACTTTCTGTCCATGCAGAAGTTAA
Organism: Neosilurus mollespiculum; assembly: GCA_030014195.1. Taxonomy (NCBI): domain Eukaryota; kingdom Metazoa; phylum Chordata; class Actinopteri; order Siluriformes; family Plotosidae; genus Neosilurus; species Neosilurus mollespiculum. The sequence goes on along the minus strand of JAQMYF010000012.1, from coordinate 18,434,439 downwards.
CTTTTGTGACCGAACTGCACGTGTGATTGGTGAACTAAGATTTACTTAAGGCTTTAAGATGTTCTTGAGGTATGCTAAAAGAGGTCTGTTAGATGTTGGTTCAAGATAAAACCTGCAGGAAAATAGATCTCCAGGAACAGAATTAGTGACCACTCCTTTAGTATATTCATGTGGGACAGAAATAGAGAGCATCAGGATAAATCAGGCAGGCAAGAGTGTTAACAACAGAGGAGTTGTCAAGTAAATAGTACTAAAGTGGGAAAGTGTTTACAACATTAAGCTACTGATGGAGAAATCATGGGTTCATAACAAGTTGGAACCGTTGGGCAAGTCCCTAAACCCTAATCTGCTTTGTTGTATCCTGTTTCAAACATTCACTTTAAATAAAAATGTCAATCAAATGATTAATCGCAAACAGAAGAACCTTTTTGACTAATGAAAAAAAGCCTTGTCTGGTCATCATTTTCATGTAAATAGTATAAGACAAGTAAGTCCACTAGTGTAGCCTTTGCCGGCACCAGACATCTACATAACAGTATCTTTTTTGCTTTTTATTTCCCTCATACAATGTTTGGGACACCACCAACTTCAAGCAAATGCTGCTACTAAAGAGCAATACTCTCAAGAAGTTGGTCAACTTGTATTCAAAAGACGAAAAAATATAGGACAACCTCAAAGCTTAAGCTATTCACTTTGTGTCCCTGCCCGAATGCTTCCCCATGAGTTATTCGCTTGATAAAGGACCTGATTTGAAGACAGACATAAAAAGGAATTGGAGATAATCAGGACTCATCTAACGCCACAGCAAGCCTGGCGGTCATTAATCATAGTTAAGTAGTGACTCCAGTAAGTCTTTGGTGTCTTTGAGATGCATGGCCAGTTCAACAAGCAGTCCTGACAGTGTGACAGATGCTTGTAAGGCCTGCTGATGAACAGACCCTGCAAGCAATGTTCCCCTCATTGTGACAGTAAGCAAATGCAGATCCTGTGCAGACAGATTGGTCGGGCTGAGCCTTGCTTGGGGGTCAAAGAGAGTGTAGTGCAGAGTAGAGTCTGATGAATGTCTCCAGGTCCACTTTGGTCTTTCTAATCAAGTATCAATACTTCAAATCTGATGTAAGCTGCAATAGGGAGCTGAACTGCCCCGGGGCTTTCCTTAAGGCAGTATGGGGATTTACCTGTCTTTGCAACTCAGCAAAATCCCAGCATTGTAGCACCCTTTTCTCCTAGTGAGTTCTGGTGTCTCATAAGCAACCTAAAAAAGGGGCCATTTGATAACAAAACAACACGCATGCAACAGAGATAGCTCAGCAATTTCAGGACAAAAACACTATGAGTTCAAATCACCAGACTGTTGAATGCATTCCTGACTTGCAATCTATTCCTAATGAGAAGAAATCTAAGAAAATTAATATCACAAATGACACACAAACCCTTTGCGACAGACTGGGGACCTGTTCAGGGTGTACCCCTGCCTCTCGCCCGAAGCTGGCATTGCATCCAGCTTCCCCATAACCCTGACAAATAAGCAGTATCGATAACAGATGAATGGATGACACATGAAGTTTTAACTAAAACTTATTATCATGACATGCTCCTCTTAGGACATAATGTAGGTGGTATGTTGGCTGGCACATTTGTTGCACAGCAAGAAGGTCCTGGGTTCGAGTCTCAATCTTGGCGAAGGTGTTTCTGTGAGGTGCTTGCATGTTTACTCTGTTTGTGCGGGTTTCCTCCACAGTTTAAACAAATGCACATTAGTCTGACTGGCTGTTCCAAATTGCCCTTAGGTGTGAGTGTGAATGGTTTTGTGTGTGTGTGTGTGTGTGTGGCCCTGGGATGGACTGGCAGGATGTTCAGGGTGTACCTTGTGTTTGTGCAGAAGCTGTTGAGATAGGCTCTAGCCTTCCTATATTAATAGGAGCAGCTTGGCAATGAATGAAGGACATAATGTGTTTCCCTCATGATGACTGCTACTGCTGTTTGATGGGTTTTGAGTTTATGTTGTATGCTGAAATTTGTTATGGCTATGTGCATTTTATTTTATTAATTCCAGTTTCAGCTTCTGTCTGACCGCTAGTTTGTTCCCCTGTGTTCTGGTGGTCTGTGTTACACTTTGATTAGTTTGCATATGGCGACACAGTGGTGCAGTGGTTAGAGCTGTCACTTCACATGGAGAAGCTTTAAAACCTTGTTGCAGACTGGGGACTTTCTCTGTGGAGTTTGCATTTTCTCCCTGTGCCTGTGTTGGGTTTCCTCTGGGTACTCTGGTTTCCTCCACCAGTCCAATAACATGCCCATAGGTGTGAATGTGAGTGTGAATGGTTGTTTATCTCTGCGTTAGCCATCCGACAGATTAGCAATGTGTCGCCCTCTCGTCTTGAGTCAGCTGTGATTGGCTTGATGAACAGTCTGCATATTTCTCATTTGTTTCCTAGTCCTGGTGTCCCATGTTCACTTACTTGTCTCAGTTTTGACTCATGACTGTGTTTTTTTTTTTTTTTTTATTTCTGAAAATGTATTATCCTAGTTTTAATGCTATGGATTTTTGATTGTCCCTAAAACAATGCTGTAAGTGGGTTATTGCATGTTATACCTACTATTTCTCTTTCATATCGTCAACTGTTAAATAAAATGCTGTCCAAGTTAAAATAAACTCACTTTCCTTTAAAGGTCAAAGTAATTACTCTGTGCAACCCTGGTAAAAGGGTAATGCAAAATAGATAAGTATCTGCATTTGGACCTGAGGATGTAGCAGTTAATTCACGAACATGTCTAGACAAAACTGTAACCTGTAAGATATGAATCTCCCAAAGAAAGAGGCATGAGATGGCTCTTTAGATAAAATAAAGATGGCCACTTCAAAAGGCAATAGCTGTGTCTCAGAGCTGACACTGTCATCTGCGGGTTTCCTGTGAGATTCATTTCATTTCCTTGTACATCTACTCATATTGCCTACAGCTCACACTGCATCAGAGATTAATAACACAGTTCTCACTCGAACTTCTCTAATTCTGCAGTGAGTTGACACATTGAATGAGTCTTGAGTTTTGTGAAAAAAAATAAAATAAAAAAAATTATATATATATATATATACTTTTTTTTTTTTTTTGGTCGAACAAATCTATCAGAGCTGCGATAGAAGGGGCTAAGGTAAATTTGGGTGAAGTGGAGTTCAGACCTGTGTAGTTACGCTGTATGTCTGTTGTGGAGAAAATAGGTGAGGTCTGTAAGTCAAACTGTATGATGTTCATGGGAAAGTGATAGGATTGTTGCAAGACAAAACTACATCCTCATATCATATTCCTCTGATACTCAGTTGACATACGGCCGGTGTAAGGCTCAAACTAACACTGTCATAAAAAGGTTGTACACATGAGTATACAAGGAAGTCCCGTGGGTTTAACATTGGTAAATCACTGGACTATTGTAAGAAAACATGATTCTGAGCACATCTTACTCAGACTTAGTTCCTCCTATTCCATGTGGAACATTGGGCAGCAACAAATGTTCTCCATCTCCTGCTGTCTTCTGCAATTAACCTAGCATCTTCCCAGCTCAGGATGGTCCTTGTACATGTTGCTACTGGAAATCCTTGTTTTCTTTTCACATCATCTGGTTTACAGTCAAGAGAGGTTCTAAGAAGTCTTAAGGGTTCCATTCTCAGAGCATGTCCATGGAGCCTCAGGTGATGCTTCTTTACTGTGACACCTAGAGGTCTTTGTTTATATCTCCCATATCCTTCCTTACTGGTTATTCTGACTCACCAGTTAAAAGAGAATTTTCCAGAGGTACTTTGGTGGAAGATATCTAGCTTGTGGTCAAGTCGTGCTGTAATCTTCAATGTTTCAGTATAAAATTGGGATAACCAGGAAGCTGTAGTACCATCTTGCTTTTAAGAGTGATGTACTTTGATTGCAAATCAGGTAACCCAAAAAGTTTATTATAATTCAAGTCTACCATGACCCAGCCATATGATGTCATAGCACAACAGATCTAGGAAATGGACCTAACATAGAGAATTACCTATGAAAAAAAAAAACATGTTCTAAACTTTATGGCAAGTGTAAACGACAGCATAGTAGGTGAGTTTCATACAACATGCCCACAACTCTCCTAGAAATTTGCCCAATTCTTTTTGTAGTATACTTGTTATGCAACATATGTGCCAGGGGCTTAAGGCTCAGTTCTGTGTCTGCATACATTTTTAATGGTGTATACCATTCTCAGCAGCATGGTGGCTTAGTGGTTAGCATGTCCGCTTCACAGCAAGAACGTACTGGGTTCGATTCCCAGGATGAACCTTTCTGTGTGGAGTTTGCATGTTCTTTCTGTGCTTGTGTGGGTTTCCTTCGGGTACTCCAATTTCCTCCCACAGTCCAAAAACAGGCACATTAGGCTAACTGTTCCAAACTGGCCTTAGGTGTAAGTGTAAAAGGCTGTGTCTGTGTTGCGCTGAGATATAGTAACAGGTCAGTTATAAGGGGCAGCACATTGTTGTAGTGGTTAGGACATCCACCTGAAAACAAGAAAGTCCTGGGTAGGGGTCCCGTGCGCAACAAGAGTGTTTCTGTATGAAGTTTGCAAGTTCTCCTCATGCTGGGTTCTACAGTTTCTTCCCACAGCCCAAAGATATGCACATGCACATATGCACATATATTAGGTAGGCTAAGCCGGAAACCGGAGTACCTGGAGGAAACCCACACCAGCACGGGCAGAACATGCAAATGCCACACAGAAACGCCCGAGTCCGAGAATCTAAGCCAGGCCTTCTTGCAGTGAGACTGCACCACTGTGCCACCCTTTTTTCATTAATCCCCTGTCTTAAAAAATACACTGGAAACCATCTGTACAAAAAAATTATAAATTCTATGAATATCCAAACTGGACTGCTTCCATATACTGAAAACATTGAAATGTTCTGCCATTATTTTGAATTATTCCTCAATATTCCTACCTAATACCTTGCTATTTCAAAATGCACTGAGGGCATTGGTTTGGTCAGAGCATTCATGATGATAGAGAATAATTGGAGAAACACCATGTGTTGAAAAATATTTTGAGTGTGTACGTGTGTGTGTGCTTGCTATCTCGACTGATTCGATGTGAAGCCCTCTTTCAAATAATAGAATCATGCTGTGTTCTCTCAAAATGTCACATCAACGACAACATCCTCCTCTATCATATGATCTTTGATACACACACACACACACACACACACACACACACACACAAACTTTATCACTCTGCTCAGCTATTGGTGGCCCTTTCAGTCACATTACAGATAATGAAGCATGCTTGAGCACATATCGATTCAGCACAACAGTGATTAAGAACAGTAGCCATACTTTTTTTGTCTGCTCTCTCCCCATTTTATCTCCTCTCAGTCACACATCATTCCTTTTTTCCCCCTATACTACTGTCACACACATTCATTTCCCAAATTCCTCACATCACTCTCTCAGCATTAATGGCCCCCTCAATATTTAATGTTTGCACCACTACTCCAGTAACCAATACTTATGAGCACTGCTTAGGCACAAGAGTGGACCAAATAATGGAGTACACGGGTAAATTACATCAGGTGGATTGTCAAGCAAAAGCAAATGTTAGCAAAGAGTCTTTATTAAGCTGTATGAACTGTATGTATCGATATACACTGCCCCGCTAAAAATAGTCACACACTCTGATTTGTTGTACTGCCTTAAGCCTTGATTACGGCACATAATCGCCAAAGCACTGTTGCTGCTCTTGGCGAGATCAAGGCTGCAACATACTAATGATGTCACAGAGTGTGTAGGTCATGTGACAAAATGGCAAGAAATCACATAAAGACAGAGAGAGACAAAAAGTCAGAGGGAGTTGGAATGTCTGATGTCACAGAGGTGGGTGTTAATACCTTTTGGACACCACATCCACAGGGCTTTTATTCACTGCATCTATTATATTTTTCTTTAGTAAACATGAAGCTTGGTTTTCTATACTGAAGGATGCATACATTACATATGCTGCTGCCTAGTACATTCAATAACACACTCATTAGTCCAATTTCTTCAGTGTTGGAGAAAGAAATGATGAGCTGAAAACTTCAATAACACTCCTGACGCAGGAAATAAGCTCTGGCTTGTCTGCTGCTGTGGGGAGAAAACATATATATTAGCATAAAGACCATAAAGTAACTTTTGTTTGGGTTTCTGAAAGACACAGTAGATTTCCATACTCCAGTGCCAGTGATATAAAAAAGTGTCTAGCCTTGGTCGAACAATCACCTGAGTTTAATTCAACCCTTAACAAATGTAGCTCAAGGCCATTCCAGAACAATTCAAATTTTATTTAAAAAGTAGTAGCAAAAGTGGTTACCACGTCCTGCTCACAGCAACAAGGTCCTAGCTTTGAGTCCCGGGCTTGTTCGTTTCTGTGTGTAGTTTGCATGTGCGCGGGATTCCGCTGGGTACTCTAGTTTCTTCTCACAGTTCAGAGACATGCATGTTAGGCTAACTGTTTGTTGCAAATTTCCCCTAGGTGTGAGTGTGAACGGTTGTGTGTGTTGGCCTTCGCTCAGTGTCAGCTATCTAGCCTCTCCACAGCTCTAGTCAGTGGTTTTACAAATGAGTGAGTGAGTATACTTGGTCTACACTGAGGATTCACAGATGTAGCCACTCATTCAATATCAGGTGGTAAGATAAATTTAGGGTGGCATAGTGGCTAAGTGGTTAGCACATCTGTCTCACAGCAAGAAGCAGAAAGTGTGGGAAGGCCAGCTAATCAGAAGGTTCAACACATTATGGCATACTAGTGTGCCCACCCCTCTAAAAAAAAAAAAAAGAAAGAAAGAGACCTTGTGGGTACGGCCAGCTGAAACTGCCCAAAAAGAAAAATTAAGCATGCATTAACATTGTTATTTGATATAATGGTGCCGTCAAGCATGACTATTCAACACTGTCACAATATTTATGGGCAAAAAGGTGTAATATCTACCCTTTAAGGAAGGGAAAACCCTCAGCAAAAAGATAACCTGTGATTTACCCATGGTGCAGGATGGCTAATAAGTGTTAAGTAGACTGACGTAGTGCTGACGGATTCCCAAAACTGAAGCAAGCCTGTCACAAGCCTGACTATTGTTTCCTCATTTCCGTAAAGCCAGAAGAGTTCTGTGGTACATGGTGAATTTTTAATTGGTATATTGCCCCAGCCCCCTAAAATTAATTCTTTGCCACACAGCTAGTCTTGAATCCATGATGACACTGTCGTAAAATCTCTGGTTTATAATAATCTGAACCGAGGACAGGAGGCAAAATCCACACCTGCTCAAATTCAGAAGCAGAACAAAAGTTTTCAACTGGTTCCATAAGTTAAACAAAGATCATTTCCTGTAGCAGGTAGATATCACTTTCCGAGGTTGTTACACATTTATATTTGTAACAACTCAAATCTCAGTGTCCCAGAAGCTGCAGATGAGAGGAACAGTAATATTTAGCAGTATCAGTATAAAATAAATAATGTTCAGTCTGAGGAAATAGACTGCGAGTTGCAGAGAGTGAAGGACTTTGGTTCTCTTTTCAAGTGGGAGTTGGACTCCATCACAATTTCCTTAATGAGGAGTCTGTCCTGCTGGAATTCTCCAAATTGAATTTATATGTATGTAATTATATGTAATTGATTCATCCCATTAATTATGGCTCGGTTCAGCTTGTGTCATGGTTAATATTGCACACTTATGATGAGAACAGGCTCTGCACTGGGATCGTTTGGGCGAATGGCAATTATTCAATTAGAAAGCACAAGTCCTGCCATGTCTTAATCCTCTTCAAGCAGAACCCAAGGAACGTCATCTTTAATCAGGAGGAACTTTGCAGATATGCCAGAGGAGAAACACAACCACATGACAGTGAATGACTTTTTGCGGGACACTCGCCTGAATGGTCTCACTTTCTCAGTCTGTCTTCATCTCTGTCTGGCTCACAGATTCAGTAAAGAGAAGTTATACCCTTCCCATTTCCTCTCAGTCTAGGGGTTACATTAAGGAAACCAAATAGTGTTGAGCTTTTAAATGCAGTTGTGTGGCACTCTCGATAGATTGATAGATATTGACAGGAAGTCAATGCTCATTCATTTGCGGCCTTCATTTGGTCTCGTGAGGCTGGAGCCTGTCTAAGGTGACTTTGGGAGAAGAGAGGTAACACCCTGGACAGCCCTCCAGTCCATCACAGGGACAACACACACACACACACACACACACACACAAACACAAATTTATTCACACACCTAGTGGCAATTCGTAACAGCCAATTAGCCTGTGTGCATGTCTTTGGACTGTAGAAGAAAACTATAATAAATAATAATAATAAAAATAAAAATAATAATACCAATAATAATAATTGGGGCAGTGGTGGCCTGGTGGTACCAGTGGCTGGCTTAATGATCTGAAGGTCGGGGGTTCAAGTGCAACTAACTGGGTTATCAAAGGCCAGCCATGTCTCTCACTGTCTGTGGTGAGAGCCATGCAAAAGAACCATTGCAGTTGTTTGTAAAGAGTAGGCCATTGGGTTGCCGTCAGCATGGTATTGCCCTGCGATGGTCTGGCGAGCTGTCCAGGGTGTACCCCGCCCTCGCCCAGAGTCAGCTGAGATGGGTACCAGCCTCCCCGCGACCCTTATTAGGATTAAGTGGTTCAGAAATTGGATAAATGAATGAACGAATAATAATAATAATAATAATAATAATAATAAGTAGTAGTAAATAACATAAGAAAGAAACAAACAAACAAGTTAGTACATAAATAAATAAATACATTTTAATTTGTTGTTGTTTCTATGTTGCTTCAGTAATTTTTTCCAAAACATCAGCATATATTCCTGGGTTTAGGTACACAATAAGTTCCCACCAAAAAACAAACATTTAATCAGCATTGCGATTCATACAGATGGACATACAAGTCCTGAAAAATCAGGTGGATGGTTTCTTGAGTACGGAGTTCCGTTACAATGAATTTGCATTAAGCACTTGATATATTAAATACACCTCACTCTTTTTCAATGCATTTGAATGCATTATCCTAGGTGACTATCGACAATAATTAAAACTTCATGTTAAGATAAGAAATATATTCTATAGCACTAAAACCTTTTAAATCAAAGAACACAATAAGGCAATTTGCATTTCAATTAACTCCCTCCCTCCAGGCCACCTGAAAAAAAGCTCAATAATTCAGCAGGCATCTAAACGATTGTATTAGTGAAAAAAGCAAAAAGACTGACATGATTAAGATTCAATCAAGGGAGCTTATTATTATTCTAAACTTATGCTAATGTGTTTTCAAATAAGTGTTTGCTTTAAATTATCCAGAGTTTCTTTAACGTGAAGTCAACTCACAGCTTCATTAACTTTAAATCTGGAATTTATAAATCTCAGAATGGCAGAGACCCACTGTCAGACCTCTAAGGATAGTCCAGTACAACCCTGTGCTTCAGCTGGATTCTACCCCAGTGTACTTACACCAAACCAGAATCCCTCAACACCTTGACTGCACCTAGAAATTCTATCCATAAAAATTATGAACAGAACCGGTGACAAAGGGCAGCCTTG
>JAQMYF010000012.1:18392269-18406530 GCA_030014195.1 Neosilurus mollespiculum | reverse complement strand
TCCAATTGAGAATCTGTGGTCAGACTTGAAGATTGCTGTTCACAAGTGGAAACCATTCAACATGAAGGAGCTGGAGCAGTTTTGACTTGAGGAATGGGCAAAAATCCCAGTGGCAAGATGTGGCAAGCTCAAAGAGACTTATCCAAAGCGACTTGCAGCTGTAATTGCCGGAAAAGGTGGCACTACAAAGTACTGACTTTAGCGGGGTGAATAGTTATGCATGCTGAAGTTTTCTGTTATTTTGTCCTATTTGTTGTTTGCTTCACAAAATTACACCTTCAAAGTTCTGTGCATGTTCTGTAAATAAAATGATGCAAACCTTCAAACAATCCATTTAAATTCCAGGTTGTGAGGCAACAAAACATCAAAAATACCAAGGGGGGTGAACACTTTTGCAAGGCACTGTATCTAGTGTTTCTGCTAATGTTTTCATTTATATTCCCTAAAGTTTATTCGCCAGGCATGGGCTAGTAGCTGCCACAGCGCTCACAGAGGGCAAGCTCACCTTGCCCCTTGGCGCTTGATCCCCTAGTTATTATTTTCGGCTGTGGGTGAAATTGGCCAAGAGCTAATCAACATTTAGCTCTTCCGAGTATGTTATTACACAGCCATTGATGGATGGTACAATTACATCCAGTGTCACTTAGCTAAATGGCTATGTAATCCTAATGAGTTCTTATTCAAACAGCCAGCAGTTAGTGTGCACGAACGGTGATCAGGGATCTACAGACGGATCAGCATGCAGCACATGCAATGTGAACAATAAGTGTAGGCATGGGCTACGTTATCAAAATAATTACAGTGTTGTCATGCTTCATGTTGACCATGTTTTAACTTTTTTCCATAATCTGGACATCAAATCTTCTTGTTTGACACAATACACACAACACACCCTTGCTTTCTTTCTCCCGCACGCAGACACAGACGTTGTGCTTTGTTACCTTCTCTTCAGTGCAAGGTCAGAGTGACACTATGCTACTAATCATGATAACCGTCAGGCAATGTGAGGACAAGTCTCTCACTCTCAAGGACCCACAGACTAATTGATGGAGAAAAAATGGTCCACTGAAAGCATGCAAAATGAAGATGGATTTTTGTGGTGATCTCTCATATGCATGTTTAGCTGTGTAAGACTGTGGTACGATTTGCTACAAAGTGTCTTTCTGATCAACAGGACAAGTGCAGTTTGGTAGGTTATCTGATAACTCTATCCTGGTTAGGGTCATGGTGGATCCACGGCACCAAGCACATACACACTCACATTATCACACAGGGCAATTTTTGTGTCACCAGTTCATCAGAGAAAGAAACTAGAAAACCCAGAGAAAAAACATGCAATCAGTAACCCAAGCTCAGGATCAAATCAGGGACTCTGAAGCTGTGAGGCATCAACACTACCTTCATAACCACCATTTTTTTTTAAACTTGCTTATTAACCTGATGGGTCAAAGTTGCCTAGTGTCCAAAAACATAGATTCCCCTTCCTGTTGAACATGTAGCACATTCTAGTGCTAACAAGTAGGCAAAATGAAGACCAGCATCTTGCGCTCAAGAACCTGTGAGCCCACCTAGGGCCATATCATTGAATCACTCTTACTCATTCAATTGCCGACTCACCTCCTATTAGGGTCATGGGGAGGCTGAAACCTATCTCAGCCGACACTGGGTGAAGACAGGTACACCCTAAACAGATCGTCAGACCATCGCAGGGCCAACACACACACAGCCATTCACACTGAGACTCACACTTATGGGCAATGTGCTATAGCCAATTAGCCTAAGGTGCAGTCTTTTGACTGTGGGAGGAAACCCACGCAAGCACAGGGAGAACATACAAACTCCACACATACCCAGGACCTTCTTGTTGTGAGGCAGACATGCTAACCACTATGCCTCCATGCTGCCCCTTAGTATCACCAGTTCACTAGAATAAGAAACTGGACAAGCTGGTGCAGTGGTCACCAATCCTGTTCCTTGAGATCTATGTTCTTGCAGGTTTTATCTTAAACCAAAATCTAACACACTTCTTTTAGCTGATCAAGAACTTCTTAAATCAATAATTAGATGGTCAGGTCAGCTAGACAGATAAGGCTCGGAGCCCAAGTCTACAGTTTGGTAGATGTCCAGGAACAGGGTTGGTAAGCACTGCACTAGCTTGTCCAGTTTCTTATTATGGCAAACTGGTGACACTGAGGGGGCAGCACGGTGGTGTAATGGTTAGCACGTCTACCTCACAGCAAGGAAATCTTGGGTTCAAATCCCAGGCTCATTCATCCTTTCATTTATTTTCTAAGCCACTTAATCCTAATTATGGTTGCAGGGAGGCTGGCGCCCATCTTAGCTGACTCTGGTTGAGGGTGGGGTACACCCTGGGTGGCTCCCCAGGCCATCGCAGGGCCAACACTCACACTCAACACTCACACTCACCATTCACACTCACCATTCACACTTATGGGTGATTTGGAACAGCCAGTTAGCCTACTGTGCATGTTTTTGGACTGTGGAAGGAAACCGGGGGGCAGCGGTGGCCCAGTGGTAGGGTACTAGATTACTGATCCCAAGGTCTTGGGTTCAAGCCCCGCTATCAATGGGTTGTCACTGCTGCTACTGCCAGCTTTCTAACACTGGCACCATTAACATAGGAGAGGAAACTACTTTTTCCCCAGGACAAGGCCTTTATCAGGACACACCCCTTAATAAAGAGTGCAGAATCAAGGCTTGAGTGCCACAGGTCTTTCCATGCCCCCATTCTCAGGGGAACACATTTGAGTTAAAAACAAATTTAATTTAAACTAATCTCACTCAGTGACTATTGATTATTGTTGTTCATTGTGCACTGACACTTCTTTTATGTACCATTATTGTTGTTCCACTTAGATAAGCATTTAGGCACCCTTTTCTGCACTTTCTCTCATGAGTACTACTGCTCAACTGTGTCCCCAAGAGACAGTGCAAACTTGTCATGACAAGACCTCAGCTGAGTAGCGGATGTCTCAGTATGTCACCTTCTACACTATGGGTTCAGAAAGTGTCATGTTTCTCAGGATTCTCTGCAGGCCTGAGTGACGTTTACAGATTGTGGGCAGAGAATTAACTGGTCCTATCTTTACTTTTGTTCAACTGGAGATAGGTCCAGTCAATTCTCAGCCCATGGGATGTTTATATCCTGTAACAAGCCAAAGTTTGTGCAGAAGCTTTGCATAGCTGACTTACTTAGATTACTAAATTGGCTAATGATACTTGGAGTAACATTGTAATATCTGTAAACAAACACTTTTATAGCTTTAAGAGGGTCTTCTATGCTGTTCAGGTTGCCCCATGATCCTTTAGACCAGTGGTCATCAACTTTTTTTCTGGAGAGCTATGTCCCTAAAGACTTTGGATTCAAGAGTAATGGTGCCTACCTGACCATGTAATCATTGACTTAAGAAGTATGTAATCAGCTCAAAGAGGTTTGAAAGATTTTGTCTGGAGATAAAACTTGCAGGAAGGTAGATCTCCAGGAACAGTTTTGGTGACCACTACTTTAGACACTATAGGCACTTTAGACTGGGGGAACTAGTTCATAGTTAATTTGACTGTTGAAGAAGGTACACCTTTTTTGTGTTCAAATTGTGCTACCCCATAAGTGACTTAGGACATTACCAATTAGGTTGCACAGGATGTAACTGATCGAACTATGCCACTCAAACATCATAATTGGAGATCATGACATGGCATATCAAATTGTGTCATTCTAAGCTCTGTGTAATAGTATTGAAAATGCTGTGACTAACTGGCATGCCACAGGGTAAAAATATACTAAAGTACCTATCAATGCTAAGCAGTGACCCAGCCATTTGACTTCAGTCACAAATATATGTGTACAGAGCAAGAACCATAAGAAGGTAACCATGTCCCTCTTATAAATGCTCCACCAAATCTTTCAAATGGAATCTTTCATTTTATATAAAAACACACAATTTAAGTATCTCTTTTCAGACATCTGCAGTAGATGTTCATTCTTATTCAGATTCATGTAAACAAAAATAATTTCTCTGAAAACTTGGTACACTGTATGTCATGGAATATCTTTTAATAAGACAGACACAGATGAGACTAAGCACCAAACTGAAGTAAACAAATTGAAATCCCAGATCCTGTGTACAACTCTCAGATTTGCTGTCTGTCCGCTTTGTTGCTAGGACACAGTTGAATTTTGTCTGCATGCACAGGGAGGGTGTAGACAGTGGTAGACTGATGCATTAGTGTTTAATGAAGATGTCAATCTGGACTTGTAGCACCACTAGTTAAAGCTGTGTGTAAACTGTCCTCCCAGCATGCAAATGGAAAGGTTGAACATGACCTGCATTTTCTGCCTCAGTGTATGTTTTACTCCTGCATTCCAATATATGATCTGTCTGGTTTCTACACGGTGTTTACATGCATTCCATTGAGCATCATTACTGGCCTCTAAGCTACAGTATATAAAGATTTCTGAGTGGCCATCAAATTCTGTGACTTGCTGCCATGTTGTGGCACTGATCATCACATTTCACCATCACATGGTCATTAAAGCCATGACTGGGCAGTAGTCAGTACCCCTTGCTGTAATAATAATCTCTATTCTTCTGGGAAGGTTTTCCAATAATTTTCCAGCATGGCTGTGGGGAAGTTGTGCTCATTCAGCCATAAGAGTATTACAGAGGACAGGCAGTAATGTTGACAAGGAGGTCTAGGGTGCATTTAGTGTTCTATGTTTTTACCCCGAAGGAGTTCAGGGGTGTTGAGGACAGGGCGCTGTGCAGAACAGTCATGTTTTTCCAATCCATCTTGCCATATCATGTCTTCATGAAGCCTGCTTTGTGCACAGGAACACTGTCACACCAGAACAGGTTTGAGCCAATTAGTTTTATTCATTCATTCACTGAGTTGCCGAACAAACTAATCCTACTAGGGTAACAGGAAGGCTGACTCTGGTCTGACTCCTGAACTTTTAGTTCCACTAAAGAGATACTGCAATGCCACAGAGTATAAAAACATTCTTGACAAGGTAGTTCAAACATTGCAGCAACAGGTTAGAGAAGAGCCAGACATTGGCGTAATGATCAGGTGTCTATATACAATTACACATAAAAGTTGTATTTTATCTTCTTTTGATCGCATGGACAAAATACCATATGCAGTGTCTAAACAAGAAAGCTTTCAATTTAAATGAGCAGTAATTGCCTCTTAAAAAACCTTCCAACTAGTTCTTAAACATGGCAACAAGAGTTTAAGTATTTTTGTGACTTTCTGACTTTCTTGCATCAGTTCATTCTTCTCTGTTTTCCTGCTATTTATGTCATTTCTCATGTCAAATTGAAGTAAACTCAAGTCTTCACTAATTGTAATTGTCAAACCAGTCTGAGCACAGTGGAAAGACATACACTTTGCTCTGAAGTCCTTTAACAGTTTATTTATGCTGAAATGTGCAGTTAAAAATCATCTGCCTAATCACTGCAGAGCTAACAAAAACATAATGCTCTACTGACTTTGTTTATATTGATAACCATATTAATTCACCATGTTTTGTTATGTAGGAACAAAGAGTGTGTCAAATTGCAGAGGGTTCTGAGAAAGTTCTGATACTAAGGTTTAGATTTATGTGGACTCAAGCCACTCTGGTTTCCAAATAATGAGGTTACATTGACTCAACCCCTCAGGCCTTCCTGGGCTGAAGATGTTGACTTTTTTCTTGGAGTCTCCAAGGACTGAAGAAGTTATGCAGACTTAATCTCTCAGATCTCCAAGAGATTAAGTTTATCTGATCTTCATATGTGGGTACATAACTGAAGAAGTTTTGTTGACTTAATCCCCCAGGGTTCTCCTGGTTTCAAGAAATTATAATTACTTGATTTCACTGATCTCTAAGGGCTTTATAAGATCAGTTGACTCAAACCTTTGGATTCAAAGAACTAAAAAGTTATGCTAACTCGATTCCTTCGGCCTAGATTTAAGAAGCCTGGAGTTCTGGTGATTTCACCTCTTGGATCTTTAAGGACTGAAAGAGGTTATATTTTGTGAGATCTTTGGCTTGCTGAGTTGTATTAACCTGATCCCAGGGGCCTTCAAGGAGTAAAGTAGTTGTGTTGGCTTGATCCACTGGGCGTCTACAGTGGATTAATCTCTTACGGCTTCGTGGGCCAGAGAAGTTGCAATGACTGGATTCCGTTGATCTCTGTAAACTGTATGTGGTTGCTTTATGACTCAGGGTACAAAGGACTGGTGTACTTATCTTGACAATGTTCAACAGCTGATGATATTAACTTGGTTTCAATGCTGAAAAAGTATATTAAATCAATGTCTAGGGCATCAAATGCTGCTCAGTTTCTTCCTCCAAGGGGTGAGGACTGTTGACTCAATAACCAAGGGCCTTAGATAGCTCAATAAGTTATGCTGACTTGATGTTTAAAGAACTGGTGAAATAAATAAGCTATGTTGATTGATCTTTTGGGCCTCTATTGTGACCAAATGATTCCATGATCCCACAACTTCTCTGACCCACTGATCATTCATGGGCAGGAGAAGTTGTACTGGCTGGATTCCACCTCTGTCAACTGGATGTGTTTGCACTGTGACTCACACTAAAAAGAGGTAAAATTTCTTTTCCCATGTACATGTACAGACATCCCATGTACAGACATCTAACAGCTGAAGAAGTTACCTTGGTTTCAAATGTTGAAACACTATCTTGATTCAATATCTAGGGCATTAAAATTTTCCTCAGACCTCTGAAATGTGAAGAATATTGACTGAATGTTCTAGAGCCTTAGATAGCTGAAGAAGTGATTTGATATGATCCTTCAGGATTCAGAGAGCTGTGGCTGCTTCATTGGCCTGGTCTTTCTAGCTTCCACGGAATCCTTTAAAGCTTTTACACCAACATTTACACAGGAACAATGTGCTACCAGAACCCTGTGCAGCTGCCTGTGTAAAATATTTGTTCTGGAACAACTTGACACAGGTGGGCAAAACATGTTCCATTTTTCAAGACGGTGCAAGTTGTTTCAGAACATCTTGTTCCAAACACTATTGGTGTCAAATAGGAGGGTTAATGCTTGTGCAGTGGCATCCATCAGTATTATTGGGTCATTTCATGGGCTTTCACGATGGGCAGTTTTCTCTAGCGGTTTCCTTGTGTTTTGTTCCTTTAATCTTTGGCTTGTCACCAATTTGAGAGTTGAAGGTACAAGATGTCTTGGGAGCTTTTCTAAAGTCAATCGGAATAGCAACTGGGGTTCCCCCAAAGGGAAACAGTAAACGTTTGTTTACAAGATGGTCATAAAAACTTTACAGGAATACAAGCCTGATTATAACGCAAACACTACACTGCAACTCCTACGTGATTAAGACAATGGTGAAGGGATATAATGCCCTCTAATGGACGGAGGTCAGAATGGCATACTCAGACTGAGTGAGGATAATTGATGACAGCAGTGGTGAAGTGGGTGGAAACTGTGGGATCTTTTTCATTTCCTGGCTCTGGTGTGCTAAATGAGGGAGAGTGACAGGAGGAAAGATGGTTCTGCTGAAGATGTGGGTGGGAAGAACCAGAAAATGTATGTGTCAGTCAACTGAAGTAGGGTTTTAAACATCTTCTGGGTGAGTTCTGAGATAAAGCACACCCACGCACACACACACACACACACACACACACACACACACACACACACACACACACACACCGTGTTTCTCTCACAGGGGGGAAATAACATCAGCTGTGGAACAGGTCTAGTTATATGTAGTGACACTCATTGTCCATTATAACCTCACAAATACGCACACACACACACACACACACACACACACACACACACACACACATATGCATCACTATCATTTCTCTTCCTCCCACTGACTCTTAAAGGGGAGTTACTGTGAAAGAGCCAGCTGACATTAATCTTTTCAGGAAGAATGGGGACAAGCCACCCCAAAAATGCTGCGCTGACATTCTTAGAAATTGTCCATGAATCCGAGGTGCATGAAAAGAGGAGGGGGCATGCATTTTAATGCATCTCAAATACTTTCCTGTTTTGCACGCGTGCGTGCGTGTGTGTGTGTGTGTGTGTGTGTGTGTTTTATCTTTATTCACCGCCTCTGTAGCTTATGTCCAACTACCACAGGTATGAATATTAACACTTTTTGCTGCACTGTAAAAGAACAGAAAAAAATCTGTCCACACAAAAATTATAATAGAGGTCTAAGGGCAGCTGCTGATCTCTCTTAATAAATATTTAAAAATATTCAACTCACTCTTTTGCCAAACTGCTTAATCCTATTAGGTTAGCGGACATGCTTACCACTATGCGACCATGCCAGTTTTTTCAACCCCATAATGCAGATTAAAAATGGCATCCATCCCATTCTTACAAATAACTAAGAAAGTATTGTTATATGTAATGTTCTATTACAGCTATTTTTTTATTAAGGTAAAAACAGTACAATAAAAAAAGTAATTTGGGAAAGTAATTTGCATGTAAACCCATGCTTGCATGGGTTTCCACCTGGTGCTCTGGTTCCTCCTGGGTAGCCCTGTGATGGACTGGCGAGCTGTTTGGGGTGTACCCCACCTTTGCACAGAGCCAGCTGAGATAGGCCCCAGCCTTCCTGCAACCCAAGACAAATTATGCAGTATGGCAAATGAATGAATGAAAGAATTCAATAATGAATTACTGTAATGCACCATGGGGCCTAGAGCATTAAAAGAGTAAAGCCTTAGCCTCACATAGCAGGAATGACTTCATAGTAGATGATGGTAGACAATGTGTTTCCAGAATTCCGACTAAACGTGTGAGAGCCACGGCGCTACCTTGAGAACCAGGAGGGAGTAGCTGCAATTCAGCAAAAATTTGGTCATGTTAAAATTACTGTGGGTCAAGCACTGGATCAATTCATCCATTGTAACCATTTTCTAGCCAAAATTCTGATCATTTTATTATTCTGCACACTCAATGCTTTAGAATTTTGTTCTATTAAATTCACTAAGGAAATTAAGAAAGTGGTTTTAATTTTTTTTCTCTTAAAATCTTTCCCCAAGTCTATTTCTGCCATTCTCTTTTTTCTATCTCTCAACCATTTATGCCCTTTCTCATGGCACATTAAAGTGATGGAAGTAAACTTGAGTGTTATATAATTGCAATTGTCAATCCAACCTCAGTGGAGCTGAGAGACATGTGCTCCTGAGTAGTTCATCATTCTTCATTAATACTGAAATGCGCAGAGGAAAATGACTCCCTAATGGCACAAGAACAGGGCGCTATCCTGAATCTTCCACCAGCTCCCCACAAAATATAACAGTAGTCAAATTGGCTCATGGTGTGATTTCCAGCTATACAAAACTGGTATTTTTGAGTCACTGGACAAGATGTAGATGGCTGGATGAATCTGAAGGTCGTATGACTATCTTAATGGGCATGCAGAAGGTTAATAGCTTGCTCCATGGTTCCTGTTCTTCCTTGAGGCTCACTCCATCATTATTTCTCCTTTTCTTTGTCTCTCTCAACAGGGATCCCATGGAAAATGGCTCTCTGCAGACACATTACCCCTTCACTTATCCCTCTACCCCACTGGGGTCATTTTAGGGCCACTGCCAGGTCACCTTCACAACTCAAATGCGTCAGTGTGTGCTAACCACATTTTCTATTCCCTGCACATATTTGCATTAATATATTAATCATTAGCATGAACGACTTTCGAAATGAAAACGGATTTGATATCAGGTGATGTTATCTACTTTAATGCTGGTTCATAATACATATTTTACAGTGACTCAATATTTAATGCACATTTACATTTAGACACTTGGCAGATACTTTTTTATGCAAACTGACTTACAAGTGGTGCAGAATTTTAATTTAGAAGGTCAGTTCACTATGTGAGAACCTTATCCATTACATTACTACAGTCTATTTAAAAGTCTATTTAAAAGATAAATACTAATAACGTAATTTTTGTTTAGATACAGAAAAAATAATTTAGAACTGCATTCATGGAGTGCAAGGTATCTCCACCAAGCAGTATGGATAACGTAGCAAATTGATCCTATATGGGTACTGGTTTTAATGAACCATGTGCTCCTCTTACAGTATGGAAGTTCTTATATGGTGTTTCTGTAATGTTATAAGACTACACAATTCTATGACCTTGATTTTGCCCTTTTGAGGTTACTCAAGGTCAAAGATAGTGGTCTCATTTGAAAGTCCACATATGGTTTCCCATTAGTATTCCATAGTAACAACATGTCTATTGGCACTCCTTTCGGCGTTAGATGCACTCATAATCCTATGATCTTCATTTTGAACTTTTCAGGCCACTGAATGTCAAAGGTAACTGTCTCATTTGAAAGTCCATACATGATTTCCTATTAGTATTATATAGTAACGGCATGTCTATTGGCATTGATTTTAGTGTTAGACACTTAAAATTCTGTGACCATAATTTCAAGGTCACTCAAAGTCAAAAGTAGTTGTGTCTTTTAAAAGTGTGTATATGGTTTTCCATCTGTCCCTTATTGCATTTATGGGTCTATATTATTTTGTTAAAGCAATTTAAGTTTATCAAAAATTGTGACCTTGCTTTGTACTTGACCTTTGACCCAGACACTCCAAAAACATATCATCTCTGGGACTCTCTACCAAATTTAGTGAAAATCCATGCATGGGTGTATTCAGGATTTTGTTCACAGTCAGGCAGACTCAAAAATTCTGGTGATTACAATACCTCTGCCAAAACTCTGCTTTGGGCGGAGGTAATAAAGGAGTAGATTTTAAATATCTGGCAGTAAAACAGTCAAATACATCATAACGTTCTAGTATTTTTTGTGAACTTGGACGAATGCAAACTTTATTAGAGGCATTAGAGCAAGAACCAAAAGCATCATCATAATAAAAGGTCATCTGTTGTGTGTATCTTTCTGATGAAGCATCAAGTGCTGCACTGACTAATAAAAACACAGAATTGAGCAATGTGGCTAATATAGAATTGAACTTGGATGCTTTAAAGTGCATTTGGAAGTCCTAATGCGGCTTGTGATCTCAATATGAACGTTAATTTATCACCATAGGACTTAGCTCCATTTGCTTCTCAGAAGATAAAGAAGTTCCAAGATGTTAATCATCTAGAACGTTATTGTTTACATGAGAAATGCTCCACAGTAATGCCAAGTTAAGCCTCATTAATTTATTTATAATGGCGTGGAGTGTCCAGTCGCTGATTTAGAAGTGTAATTATTTGACCGGATCTACATTAGTATTAGTTATTCTCTATTCATGAAAATAACAAGCACCAGCCAACCAATCAGACACAAGCATATTTACCATATCCATAGAATAAACTACAGAATGAATTGGCACTTGACAGATAGTAGTACAATAGCAAAGCCTTTATTTGTCACATCATTTAACTGTATACTTGGACTACAGCAAAATTCTTGACTTTGAATATCACAGCTTCATATGGAGATGGGGTCAATAATCCAGATCTAAACTACTGAGAATAATTTCACTAGAATTGGGCACCAAGTCCATACCAGCTGACTCTGACACTCTTGAAACTGCTATATGAAAGATACAGTAGTGTGCAGTGAAGATTATACACCACCACTTTTGTCTAAAAGGGCTCCTAATAAAAAGAAGTAAACAAATCACAATATATAATAATATCAAAAATAACAGTCTCTTTTTTTAAGGAAAAAAAGGCAATATTTATTGCGGCCACCCTTTACTTTGATTACAGCATTTAACCTTTCAGGCATAGTGTTCACATATTTTTTAATTTGTTCACTTGCTGAACCATTCCATATGGTTTGAAGTTCATTCATGCTATGCAAAAGTCAAAAAAATAAAATTTACAACATCTTTCAATTTTTCAGAAAAATTGGAATTTTTTTGTATTTTTGTTTATTAGCCATACTTTTACCTCAATATACTTGTCAGAATGATAGTTTTTGGTTCTCATTGCCTACAATAGCATTGTTCAATACATTTTCACCCAAAAATTACAGAGAAGTAATTTTATACTTCTTTTTATTAGGAGTCCTTTTAGACAAAAGTGGTGTTGTATAATCCTCACTGCACACTACTGTATGTAACAGCCGTATAACGTATAGCAATCTAGAGATATTTCACTGATCAAAACAAAGCATTCATACACTCTTACTCATTTGCCAAACCACTTAATCCTACCAGGGTCTCAGGGAGGCTGGAGCCTATCTTAGCCAACTCTAGGTGAGGTATGTCCTAAACAGCTCACCAAACCATCGCAGGGCCAACACACACCCAACCATTTACATTCAAACTTACACCTAGGGGAATAATAGCTAATTACTCTAATGTGCATGTCTTTGGATTGTGGGAGGAAACCAGAGTATCTGGTGGAAACTCCTGCATGCACTGTGAGAACATGCAAACTTTACACAGAAATGCTCTCGCCAAGTCCACGACTTAAACCCAGTACCCTCTTCCTGTGAGGCTGATGTGCTAACCACTACACCACAGTGCCTCCTTCAAAACAAAAAAGAAAATATGAAATATACATAAAAGCAGAAAAATGTTAAATATCACCAGAAGGAACTCCAGCATATTTAAACTAAAGAAGAAACCTGACAGAATATCTTAACGTAAGTAAGAATTATCTTACGTATTGTGCAAGTGTGGTCATTAAAAACAAAGCAGAGAATCTCTTTGTTGTAGGAGGGCTTCAGCACAGTGAGTGCTAAGCACTGACTCGCCAGTGTCTACACCTTTACATCTATAACTACAATACTAGAACTTCTTAAACACAAGACTCAGAACCAGGAATTTATTGATAGTGGCATATGGTGGCATAAACAGAGCAAAATAAAATGTGATGTCCCTGAATAATTAATCCAAAGGGGATTCAGAGTAATAAAAAACTTAATAAATAATAAATAAATACAGGGGCGAACTGAGTGACAGAAAAGTGTTTGCACTATCATCTGGAAACTGTGACTTTGAATCTTGGTGATGCCTCAGCTACCTGAGTCCAAGAGTGATTAACTAGTTATTTTCTCTTAGATCAAAAAATAGCATATGGTATCTTCCCTGTCAATCAGAGTGCCACAGTCCTTCTAGGCATAATTGATATCTGTTAGCTCAGGCATACATAGGTGGGTGGATAGTGCTTTCCTCCGAGCATGTTACACCACAACCAATGTTGCATGAGCAGCAGTTTGAAAGAAAAAAAAAAAAGAAATCAATAAGAAAATAAGCAGAAAGATAGATAGATAGATAGATAGATAGATAGATAGATAGATAGATAGATAGATAGATAGATAGCTCATTTTTATGTTCACAAAGCAGCCAACTTGGCACGTTGCATCAATATTTAAAAAAAGAAAAACAAATAAAGGGAAGGAAGGGAGGAATAAGTTGCCCTTAGCATGAATTAGTAGAGCGAGGGGGTAATACCTACAGATCATACTGAGCACTATGACTACCTGCTTCACAGAAAATAGCATGACTGCACTTATAACCAGTTAGAAAACAATTGCACTTGCCCTTTTCCAGCTGCTATTAAATGCCAACGAATTTAATTGCAACAAAAGAAATACTTTACTAAGCCGTACTTTTCTTTTCTTTATTTTTATATAAAACTTAATGACAGTTGAAGGACAGAGAGTTTTTTAGGAAAGGCATGGCAACACTGCAAGGCTAAGAGATCACATTAGATCACTCATGCCAGCCTATTTTTAGAGCTTCAGTCTTTCAGACATATACTGGGGGGTGGGGGAGGGGGGTGTTTAGCTTTATCTTGAAATAATAAACTTCAAACATTTAGCTGGGATATATATATATATATACATACACTTAAATTTATTTAATTAAACATTACTCTGGATAAACTTCAGACAGATATTACATGTCTTAAAGTTATCTGCCAACATTTCTCCTTCATTTTCAGTGCTGATGAATTGTTGATTCTGATTGGTCAGAAAGTACTGATAAGTACATTTTCAAGCACTTATCTTTTATATGCTTGAAAACATTATTATTATTATTATTATTATTATTATTATCATTATTAGAGGAGCTGTTGGACTTGTCCTGTGGCCATGCCAGGACATTCATTCATTCATTCATCTTCTGAACCGCTTATTCCTAATTAGGGTCGCGGGGGGGCTGGCGCCCATCTCAGCCGACTCTAGGCAAGGGCGGGGTACACCCTGGACAGCTCGCCAGGCCATCGCAGGGCCAACAGTCACACAACCATTCGCACTCACA
>JAQMYF010000012.1:18378727-18389240 GCA_030014195.1 Neosilurus mollespiculum | reverse complement strand
GAGCTGGGAATCGAACCCAGGACCTTCTTGCTGTGAGGCGGACGTGCTAACCACTACGCCACCGTGCCGCCCGCCATGCCAGGACAGGAAACCCTAAATGGCTGCCATGTCACCAATAAAATTAATAACGTAACTAAAAATGAACATATAGAAGCACACTGAGGTTCATACACCACCGTTTAGAAAAAGAAAGAAAGACAAAAGAAAAAAAAATAATCACGTAAAAAAAATGCTTTGTGTGAAAAATGACATGTCAAGTATTATGCTAAAAAAAAAGAGGAATGCCTCAATGAATTAGATTTTGCATATTATTTGACTCAATTGCTCACTTCATGCTGTTAAAGGTAATAGGATGTGACAGAGCTGTCATGAGGAGACTTACTCGACTTTCTTTTCGTCTGCGTTTTCCCTGAAAAAAAAATCCTCCTTTTGATCAAAGATGCAGTAACATGCGAATTCCTACTGTGATCCTTCTGTCTTGTAAAACATAGATGTTCACTGATCATAATTAATGCTGTTCTCACTTCTCTGTATTCCTTTTCCTTATTTATTTATTTATTTATTATGTGCTAATGCTAATGATGGCACGGTGGCATAGCCGGTAGCGTTGCTGTTTCAAGCTCCACAATACCCGGTTTGATTCTGAACTCGAGTTAGTGGCTGTGTAGAGTTTAGCATGTACGCAACCTGCTAAAAATGTCTAGAAATATTTTTTTTATTGGTAAACATGTTCATTTGTACACAAGAAGTCAGAAGGGGCGGTAGAGGCTCAGTGATTAAGGCTCTAGGTAACTGAGCAGAAGGTTCAGGGTTCAACCTCCAGTAACATCAAACTGCCACTGTTGGGCTGTTGAGCAAGGTCCTTAAATTGCACAGTTGTATATATACTACCAATCAAAAGTTTGGACACACTTCTATTTCAGTTAGAATGAGTGGGTGTGTCCAGATTTTTGAGTGCTACTGTATGTTACAGCTTCTGTTATAAACAATTGTTCTATCACCAGGCTTGTTTTTTCCTAAAGTTATGAAGAGAATGCAATGAGATGTTCATTCAACATGGAATTTGGGAAATCAGGAACTTGGGCAATAACCAACTTATCTGATGTTATTCGTGGTAGGGTGCTGGATTACTGATCCCACGGTCGGGGGTTCAAGCCACATTGTCAAGGGGTTGTCCCTGCTGTCCCCCCAGTGCAGCTAACTGGGTTATCAAAGGCCAGCCATGTCTCTCACTGTCTGTGGTGAGAGGCATGTAAAAGAATCATTGCTGACTTTCGTAAGTAGGCTGCATTGCCGTCAGCATATTTCTGCCCTGCAATGGCCTGACGAGCTGTCCAGGGTGTACTCTGCCCTTGTCCAGAGTTGGCTGAGATGGGTGCCAACGACCCTAAATAGGAGTAAGCGTTTCAGAAAATTAACAAAAAAATGTATAGATATAAAATAATATGCATTTATAAATATCACATTTTTTAGTATATGTGTTAATAAAATTTAAAATAATTTGGAATTTTTGGTGTTCAGTGATTTCAGTATGTGAGTTCTGGTAAAATGAAGACTGTTGTTCTTATAAGACTAAAAACCAGACAAATGTTTGGACACACAAGAAAAAAAACTTTTGCTTAATGCCAAAATGGCACCCAATGCACCCCAGGCTATTTTTAAATAACAGAAAGCACCGAAAAATGCAGACGAGGTCCAGAATTATCATCCTGATCAGAAAACGATGTCCAGGTTCATTGGGTTGTGGGTTCAGAGAGGAAATATGAGTTAAAGAATAATAATAATAATAATAATAATAATAATGATAATACCATTTATCCATCCATTCATTTACTTACGCTTAATCCTAATCAGGGTCGCGAGGAAGGCTGGCGCCCTTCTCAGCCGACTCTGGGCGAGGGAACAGTACACCCTGGACAGCTCACCAGGCCATCGCAGGGCAGAAAACACTGACGGAAACCCAATGGCCTACTCTTTACGAGCAACGGCAATGATTTTTTTACATGACTCTCACCACAGGCAGTGAGAGATGGCTGAAACCCCGACCTTCAGATCAGTAAGATAGCACCCTACCATTGTCCCAATAATAATAACTAGAAAAATTCCTGAAGAAATTTTGAGATGTGGCTGTAATTGCTTGGCATGCTGAACTGTAGAACACAGAAAAATTCCTCACAGGTTTCTAAGTAGCTGTGGCAAAACAGGTGGTAATAAATCAAAGAATCAAAGCATATACGCTTTAACACTAACCATTATTGCGGGGCTAAAGCCAAGCTCAAGACCAGGGATATTCAATTAATTTGGAGTAAGGGCCGGGTATTGAAAACAGTCCCAAATGAGGGGAGGAGAGCAGATACCTCAAAAGGTGATTGGTCCGCTATAGCAGGTTGAGACACAGTGAGGTGGGGCAAACGAATTAGATTTTTTTATTTGAGAGTGTAAAACCAATTTAAAACCAATTTAAATGAAGTATTAATACAAAGAACAAGGGTGTTATCGAGATACTGGGCAGTGGGTAGAAAAATCTTATTTTTCTTGAAACAATAGAAATGGATGTATGGCAAATTGGAGAAAACCTCTTCATATATTGTATTTTGTAAATGCATAATAACATTAGTACATTGTATTATATCAAGACATATAGGCCCAAAGCATTTCTACGTTCAAATGATAAAAAAAAAAAACACACCGCGCATAATCAATCCAGGTGAGCCGTATCATAGACATTTAGAAAGTATAACTAACAGACAACATCCACTTCACACAACTGTCCCAACAAAAACAAGTGGAGTGTGGTATGGTATTAAATACAACTATAAAAATATATGAGTGAATAGTCATATTATTATTATTCATAATAGGGAATAATAATAATAACAATATTAAGAAGAAGATGAAAAGAATTAAGTGAATATCAAGAAAGAAAAGCAAGGCTTTTTAAATTGTAATAATACTAAAATAAAGATAAAAAAAGGAAAGAAGAAGAAGAAGTGAATAATAAGACAGAAAGGTTCAGTTTTAAATATTATATTTAGAAATGTGTGTGTGTGTGTGGGGGGTGACAATTATTGGCGGGTAGTGCGTGCTTTTTAAAGTGCCAGCACTCTGTGTGTGTGTGTGTGTGTGTGTGTGTGTGTGTGTGTGTGTGTGTGTGTGTGCGCGCGCGTGGGTGAGCTGCACGGGCACATAGATTAAAATGGCAGTTACTGACAGTTTAAAACTACCTTTTAAACTGAAGTAATGTCTTAGGCACACGTCTTGCTTTTGAGAGCTAAGAATGTGATACACACAGTGATATAATTTATTTCACTGTATTGAAAAATGGGTTTAAACAGTCATGATATAAAAATGACCCTCAAAATGCTTTTAAAAAGCTTTATTTTGTATTGACCTCTATGAAGTGTTTCACGGTACAGCTGTCAGTCAGAGGCTCACCATTTAACTTTTACAAGTGCTGTTCACTCAAAAGTTACATGGTCAGAACCAGCACACATTTTCCTCCATTTTGATGAAAATTAATTGGTGTAGAGTGAAAATTCTGGGAGTAGGAGCGAGTTTTAAAAAAATGTTGTCCAACATGATCTTCTCTTTTCTCATACTCTAATGATGAGTTCATCCACTCTAGCCCAGAACATTTTGCTGAATTAGGTTTAGGGAAAATGCTTAAGATAGCTCACAAGGGGAAGACGCTCGTGTGTGTTGTCATCGCTCCCCCTACCTGAATAATACCCTTTTTTGTGCAATGGTTTGTAATCTGCAAGCTACAAGCAATAGTTTTGAAACTGCTGGAACTTTTAATTTTTCTAAACCTGCCCTAGTTGACTCTTTTTGAGCTCTATGTTAGTTTCATACTAGCCGCTGACCCACGGACTTTGAAAGCTAATAACCACTCACCATCTGGTGTTTTCGGCATTTACTTGTCTGATCTCTGACCTCTTAACAAACACCTGCCCAGAATGTATATCTACCATCAAGGAACTTGAGCTTCTTCGCCGACCTTGTTACATCCACAGAAGTTCCCGGAGAAAGTTAATCTATCATCACTCCAACCACTCTGCTCCAACAATCCCGACTCTCTGGTCAACAAACGGAGTATGTTGCACACGTCATCAGAAAGCTGTCGGACCTAGTGTATGTAGCAGACGACTGCCCGCTGGGCGTGGCGGAAAACCTGGAGCAGATTCTGCTGTCGGTGGTGCAGATCTGACTGTGCTGCGCCCTCAACAAAGACCCGTTATTCCCTCACTGGCCAAGATTGAACATTTTAATACACAGTCACTATCAAACAAGGCATCCTTTATACAGGATCATATCTTTGAAAATTGATTGGATCTCCTGTGCCTCACTGAAACATGGCATGAACCAGAGGTATATT
Organism: Neosilurus mollespiculum; assembly: GCA_030014195.1. Lineage (NCBI taxonomy): Eukaryota > Metazoa > Chordata > Actinopteri > Siluriformes > Plotosidae > Neosilurus > Neosilurus mollespiculum. The sequence continues at coordinate 18,384,865 of JAQMYF010000012.1, read as the reverse complement.
CTGCACTTATGAATCCTGCCGCCCAGATACTCTTTTACTCTCTCAGTACACTCTGTACTACCTGTGCCAATATTATGATACTTGGAGACCTTAACATACATGTTGACACCCCTTCATGTCACTTTGCAGCCAAGTTCCTCCACCTACTCAATTGGATAAGTCTGCAGCAACATGTTGATGCCCCCACACATTCCAGGGGACACATACTTGACCTGATGATAACAAATTCTGTTTCCATCATGAACTTAAAGCTATGTGATCTAGGGCTGTCAGACCATAAAGCCGTCTTCATGGAGATGCCTCTCTCCCACTCATCACACTGCAAACCGAAGCGGCACATCTATTTTAGATATATGAAAAACACTGACCCTGACGCCATTGCTCTAGACCTTCAAGATGTGTCATCTGGATACTGCTCTCTCCTCAGTTGCTGAGATAGTGGACTTTTACAGTCAGTCTCTGAACACTCTACTAGACTACCACGCCCCCATCAGGACTCGTACAGTCACCTTCTCACACTCAGCCCCATGGTATACTAGTGAGCTGTGGAGGATGAAAGCAGCTGGACGTGTCTTTGAACGGCATTTCAAGGCTTCGGGACTGACTGTAGACAGCAGGTGATGGAAAAAGTTGTGGCTATTCAACTCTATAACCATCTCAAAATCAACAGTCTATAAGAAACATTTCAGTCTGGTTTCCATCAAGGCCACGGCACAGAAACAGCACTGGTCAGGGTGACCAACGACCTGCTGATGACAGCTGACACAGGTTTCCCATCCCTTCTCATTCTTCTGGATCTGTCTGCTGCCTTTGGCACCGTCAACCACAACATCCTGCTGCACCGTCTTAAAACCACTATTGGTCTCACAAACTCTGTATACAACTTGTTCTCCTCCTATCTTATTGGGAGAACTGAACATGTTGTCCTGGGAAAATTAAAATCAGAGACCCACATTGTCACATACGAGGTTCCCCAGGGCTCAGTGCTAGGGCCAACCCTCTTTACCCTCTACCTGCTTCCCCTTGGTTACATCCTACAACTGTGTAAAACCTCTTTTTATCACCTCAAGAACATCCATCCTTCATCTCCGTCCATCACTCACCCTGGCAGATGCAGAAAAGCTGGTCCATGCCTTTGTCTTCTCCAGGCTGTACTACTGCAACACACTCCTCAACAGTATCCCTAGCAAAAGTGTTCAAAAGCTCCAATACATCCAGAACAGCACTGATAAGATCCTGATCGGGGTGCAAAAATTCAACCATGTTACTCCCATTCTCAAGACACTCCACTGGCTCCCAGTCTCACTCGGCATTGAATCAAAGGTCTTACTTCTCACCCACCAATGTATACATGGTACTGCCCCCACCTACTTCCAGGATCTCCTCACTCCCCAGACATCCTCACGCTCCCTCCATTCCATTACCATCTACAGCCTTAAAACCCCAAGGACTAAACTCCACACAATGGGGGATCTGGCTTTCTGTTAGGCTGCGCCCTGCCTATGGAATGCCCTCCCAGACCACCCGAGGCACCGCAGACCATGGACACTTTTAAATGTGCCCTGAAACCCATCTTTTTGAAAGGGCCTTTTTTAGTTGATTTTATGTTCTGTGCTGTTTTTATGTATGAGTTTACTTTGTAGCACTTTGAGATTTGCAATTAATGAAAAGTGCATTAGAAATAAAATGTATTATTATTATTGCTATTATTATTTTCCTAAATAATAAAAAAGATCATTTCCTAATATAAATGTCAACTTCAGTGTCTACGTTTTAAAAGTTCAACCAAGTTTCTATGTGAAAGTATGGCTTCTTGGCGAGATGTCAGTGAGGTGAGTTTCATGATTGTTTGTCCACCTCTCCCCATTCATTTCAGTGGAATTTTGGAATGTTTTTTTGGCTAATTGTGTCGCCATGGTAATGTGAAACGCCAATAAAAGTAATAGCACACTTCATGGCGCAGAGACACACATTATGATATATATATTGTGTGGGTGTACTTTGCCGTTCGGGCCACATCAAGTGTGACGGAAGAAGAATAATAAAAAATAAATAAATAAAAATAAAGAGCCCCATTTTTTTGGTGAATAGTAATATGTGTCTGCTCTTAAGCGCAGCCATATAATAATAATAATAATAATAATAATAATAATAATAATAATAATAATAATAACCTTGGCATTCTGAAATAATGGGAAGGTTAAAACACTGTATCACATCACCACCATGAGGAATATGCAATGCTTGTATTGACTGTCTCCTTCTTCTTCATCCAATGATGCTGATGTCACATACTAAAAGTGAACACACTGCCACCCCAGTTTTTTGCTGGTACTGAAACTCACTCAAGTGGGACGTTAATTTCTTATGATGTGCTCAGAGGATGCATCAAAAGAGTGCTGGGAACACACATAAGCTATGATCTATACACAAAAGCATTCTGAGCATCAAGTATATTCCAGCCCTAACAAATGAAAGGAATGCTGTATGTGCATTGTGGAGTGCATTATACAGGCTCCACAAAGACCAATTGTGTTTCTATTTGGCATGGATTCTATTCCATACCAATGTTGGTGTCTCGATTGTTTTGCTTCATGTTGCCTTCCTTTTAACAGCACACCAGTAAGACCTTACTGAGTATTTTACTGTACTGGGTGAAAAAAAAAAGTCAACACATATCTACTGAGGGAAAAAAAAGTTCCTTTTCTCTCTGGAAAAAACAATACTGATGAAAATATCCACTCACCACATGCTATGGATACTAAAACAAAAGTACATTGTTCCCACTGGCACCCTGTGGACATGGGATTGCAGTTCAAAATGCACTGAAGTTGATAAACTTAGGCTAATCACTTTTTAACAGCAGCATGCAGGGCAAATGGCACTCTTGTGTTTCCAAGTGCCCCCAATCCACCCTTTCCTTGTAAGATCACATTTTCTGCAAGGTCCAACATGACCCGAGTCATGCCTTGCACAAACAGCTGAGCTGGAGCTCTGACTTTTCGCCAGAGGTCTTTTGTTTTGTCTTGAGGCTGCCGGTTCTAGCAGGTTAATTGAACATGCTAATTCAGAACGCAGCGAGCTAAACAGCAGGGAAAGAGGCCAGAGTGCTGGGTGTATTTTTGGTAAGATTATTAGTATTTTTAAAAGACATTAATAAAACACTTCCCTGAGGCTCTGTCACTGTTTAGGGAAAACGTCACCTTGAGGAAGGAAAGAAGGAGAAGGCTAGATCTTACCACCTGTCTCCCGGGTGATGGAAACTGACGCTTTATTTTTAAAGATAGCCTGAGATTGATGGCTGCCTCCCAAAAAGCCAAAGCAGCTCTGGTGTTAAATGGAGTCCATCTTCCTGACTGCCTCTGGGGCTGATGAATTAAACCATCCATATGATTAAGATCTGTAATTCAGCCCTCACAAGCATCTCTATATTTCTCGTTCTGGGTATTTTTACTCCAGCCTTTTGCTAGGCTGGGAAAGGTAGAATTTTTTTTTCTCTCTCTCTCTCTCTCTCTCTCTTTTTTTTTCTTCTTGCTATTGTGAGAACTGATCTAAGATCATACTGGTCAAGCCATCTCTTTTTTCTGAGTATTTATTTCTTTCTTTTTTTTGCCACTTGTGTATGCAAGCGTGATCCTCAGCCCACGTCAAGTGACCCACAGCTCTGCAGCCGTACTCAGGCTTCCATTCTAGCGTAATGTGCATTAGCTGTGCTGCTGAGACTCAAGTTTCTCTGCTTTGCTTCTGCAGTAGTTAATGAGCTGATGTGTGGTTAATTAGATGCCATCGTCTGCAGGCGAAAACTGTAAATATTTCCATTATCGTCTCATCATCATTAGGTAGACAATTAGAGAAGAGCCTGGAGTGAGGAACGATAAGACATATGTAATACATTCTGGAATTTTGGGTCAGAATTTGTAATGGTCTGTTTGCATAAACACCAGATTTCCGTTTTGTTTGCTTTCATTTCTTTTTTCAGTTCTCCAAGCTTTTTTTTATATTTACCAGTTGTTTTCATGAAATTGAGTCGTACATGACCTGATAGACACCGAAGCGGCTATCAGCCATGTATGATAAGACTAAGTGAAATAAATGTTTAATTATATTCACATTTACAGGACTATGATAAATGTTGCATTACTATAATTTTATTAAATTTTAAATTTATAGAAGAAAATTTCCACTCCAAAGTTAGCACGTCCTCCTCCAAGCAAGAGGTCTAGATCATTTCTGTGTGGAGTTTGCTTGTTCTCCCCATGCTTGCTTGGGTTTTCTCCTTGGGTAACCCAGTTTCGTCCCACATTCCAAATCAATGCACTCACCGTGACCCAAGTAGGGACCCAGCAAGAAGTTCCAAATTTGGTGATCATATGTAATTTCCTTTGAAAGCAATCCTACTATCAAATCTTGAAAAGAGCAATATAGAAAAATCACAATTTTTTTATAATTACCATAATATAATTAATATACTATAATTCACTGCTGTGCTCATGAAACAATGTCAAGGTGACCCATATTCAATCTCACTTTACTTGCCTCTGAGTGTGAGCCATCCATCAGATTTGGTGATCCTATGTCAGTCATTTACTTCCAAAGTTATTGCACTAACAAGACTTGGCAAGTTGAAAATAAAAAATGACCTTGAAACAAGGTAAAGGTCAGCCACCTACAATCCCAGCTGGGACCTTCATGAGGGGAACCTATTCACCAAATGTGGTATTCATATGTCATTTTTTTCCAAAGTTATCACACTAACAAGCCTCAACAAAGCTGAATGTAGAAAGAGTGACCTTGTGACCTAGAAGCAAAGTCAAGGTGACCCAGATACAATCCCACCCTAATCGCACCTGAGGGGGACCCATACATCAAATTTGGCCTATGGCATTTCTTTCCAAAGTTATCGGATGGACGGACAGACAGACAAAATTCATTTCTATAGGTTCCCTCTTCACTCTCCTTCCGTGATGTACATTTTGTAAAAAAGGATAATACAGTTAACAGATTATATTTTTGAAAGATTTGAAAGAGGATTCACTGCACAGTATGTACACATTTCAACTATCTATATGGCACCAGCACAACAAGAGTCATGAATGACAGGTGTCGTAAAGTAAAAGATGACTGACGTCCAGAGGAGAACATGCAGCCTTTTTAAATAGCACCGCAGAGTTTATAAATGTCTTCAGCTGCTTGTGTCTGATGAGTCATGACGAATACATGCAGTTAGTTATTTCAGTGCTAATAGCAAAGACATGTCTTTCACAAGGGCTTAACCCAAATTTAGTGATTGAAGTAACCTCCTTTGTTGTTTTATGCTTGATGCTGGTCAATACTTTGACTCTCTTCTGATACGCAGTGATATGAACAGAGGTTACATTTCGGACATGGTTGTTTAAGAAAGGAGACCCTACTCACTGCAACAGTTGAGGTTAATTAATATGTTGTGGCTGAAACATGATGAGTGCAAGATCATCTAGGAAATTCCACCATGACGGATGTTACATTTGTAACGTGTCTGAGTCATTTTAACCAGTCTCACACTAAAAGTTCAAGCCATAAGTCCCTAATCTTGTGTATGGGCATAGTTAAGGTACTGAGGGATTTAGGCAGGAAGAGAAGATATCTAATAATGCTTCTGTCGTGTCCTTTTAACATCCATGTTGGTCCCCACCTGACTTCTTGCTCTCACCTATGGCTCCACTTAGCTGTTTGCATGCAACAGCAGCCACACCCCGGGCAATGGCATCGACAGGCTGGTGAAACCAGCTGGTGAAGTGAGTAGTCATTGGGTCTTAAAATCTGTGGTGAAAATCCTATGTATGTGAAGACTGGTTTTGGCGGATTGTGTGGAAGAAGCCACTAGACTTATTCAACAGCAGGAAAGCAGCCCCAGTAAGCATTGTGGAGTGCGATTAGGGCACAGGGAGACACCAAATACACTGCTGCCCATTCACTGCATCATGGTCCATCTCCAGCCATCTCGACTATGTCTTGCCACCGGATCCTGATGTGCAGGGACGAGAGAGTGAGGCTGACGACCATGTGCAACTCTCCCTCACCATATATATATATATATATATATATATATATATATATATGTCATGTCATGTCATTTTCTGAACCGCTTAATCCTAATTA
>JAQMYF010000012.1:18363962-18377590 GCA_030014195.1 Neosilurus mollespiculum | reverse complement strand
GCAATATAATGAAATATAATGTAATGCAGTGGCGATTTTTCAAGTAATTGTCTGTCTGTAAAGTGTAAAGTGTCTGTGTGCAAAGTGACAAGTGTACCGAACAGCCTGCGGGAAGAAGCTCCTTCTCATTGTACAACTGAAAATAATTTTTGCCTGGTCATGTTCCGTTTTTCATGGTAGTTGCTCATCTAATCAATGGCTCTTGGCTATTTACTTATTTAAATCCCCCTGGCAACTTTTTTGGTGAGGCAGTGTACATACTATACATGTAAAAATATTATTTTTTAAATATTAATTGAATTTTATTTTAAACAAGCTTTCCCATAACGAAATTACGTTATGCAGAGTGAGTGTAATCACTTAACGTCAGTATGAATGTTACTCAATTATTTTATGTGAAGAATTTTTTTACACTGATATGAACTATAATTTGGGTAATTAATTAATTGGATAAAAGAACGCAAAAGAACATTAATGCCTTACAACACCAGGGTCCTGAGTTTGACCCTGTGCCCAGGTGACTGTGTAGAGGTTTATTTTTAAACCAAGGATTTTAAAAATACATGATCTAATCATGCACTCCTGACACAATTTTTTTTTGTGCTTACTTTTTCATGCCATCTTCTCTTTTCTACTGTGCATTCAATTACACTGCTTCTTTATTGTTTATTCATAAAATCTTTTTAAATAACTCATCTTTATTTAAAACCTGAGCTTTGTGAATGTCAGCCTTATAGAAATCCCAGCTTACAAAGTAGACTCATCTGGTTGCTATGCTACAAAATGGTGAAACTAATTAAATTGACATTTAATTGAAATACTTAATCTAGTTTATTATTCATTGTTACATTATCTGATTTTATATAATTATTGTAAAATTCTTTGAATAACCTTTTTTTTCTCATTAAAATATATATTTAATATATTTATTTCTTAATATGTAAATGTTTATTACTTTGTTTAGCATTTTGAACTATGAATGTGCTCTATAATGAAAGTTTTATTATGAGTATTATTATATTATATTATATTATATTATATATTATTATTATTAGTAGTAATAGTATTTTTTAAATGTATTATTATAATAATTATTACCAATATTAATGTTATTAATATTAATATTAATATTAATATTAGTGTTAATAATAGGCTCCCGAGTGGCGCATCGGCAAGGTGCGCAACTATCAACCCACATCCGTGACCGGGAGTCCATGGGAGCTAGTTGGCCAAGCTCTCACGGTAGGGAGGGATGGAACACGCTCACTTCCCTGTCACTCACACCATTCCCCAGCTAATCATGGGTGTCTGTGAGGTCATTCGTATGAGGGGGCGGATAGCGCTTTCTCTCAAAGTGTGTTAGACCGTCCCCAAATACGCATGTGCGTATTGTCATGGAGGGAGCATGTGCATGCATACACTGTGTGGTCATGTGATAGGGAAGGCAATGATTGAAGGGTGGGAATTGGACACAATTAGGGGAGCAAATTAGGGGAGAAAATGGGGGAAAAAAATCAAAAAAGGATAAATGAAAAAGAAAACAAATAAAAAATATAACAGTAATAATAATAATTAAAAAATAATAATAACAGTAATAATAATAATAATAATAATAATAATAACAATAATAGTGGTATGGTGGCATATTGGTTAGCATTCTTGCCTCATAGCAAGAAGGTCCTGTCTTTGATCCAGAGGCTTGGGCGTTTTTGTGCATGTTCTCACTATGCTTGCGTGGGTTTCCAGTTTCCTCCCACAGTCCAAGGAGATGTACGTGAGGCCAATTGGCTGGTCCAAATTGTCCCTAGTTGAAAGTGTGAATGTGAATGGTTGTGTGTATGTTGGCACTGTGATGGTCTGGCAAGTTCAGGGTGCTCCAATATTATTATTATTAAACCACCAACAATCTGCTTGTCTCTCCTCCAGTTTTTGTAGTCTAGTCACAAACAGAATCGGTGTGTCAGAGTTGGAATTGAGGACTGTGTTTCAGAAGCTGTGCAGTTTATAAAATATAAGCCCAACCCTCAATTCCCATCTACTGACCCCAGCATTGTGTTTAGCACTGCGGGAGTAACCAGATGCAAGCCAAGATCGAGACTGTTAGCAACTCAGCTACAATTACTGCCCGGCGGGGCTTCACTGTTTCCCTCAACCACTCAAATCAATCGAAGTTAGTCAGTGTGGATGGAGTCTGAATCAGTCAACCAGGAACTGGGGGTGAAAGGCAGGTCAGCAGGGGTTGCCAATCTTGTCTAAACGTACATCACACATTCAGATTTTATTTTTTATTATTGTTTCACTTCAATGTTTCTAGAAGAAAAGCATGGTGACCTTTCTCCACCGCCCCATTACCGTTCTGTGTGTACCGTTTCCTCTTACTCTGACACGAGCTGACATGAGACTGAAGGAAGCAGCCTATCGGGAGACTGACAAGGTCAAATGCCAAATTATCCCATTTGCACTTTGATTCTCTCTTTTGTTTCTGTCTTGTATCATCAAATCTGCTATCCACCTCCATTCTAACTAGATGAAGAACTGAATATGAATACCTTATTTAAAAGGAATAGATGATGTGAATTAAAAAGATACACATGGGTCATTCTCTGAAACTGGTACCATAAAGTGTGACATTCACAGTCCCCAAATTTCAGTGTAATCCAGCTTATTTCCCTCTATACTGACCACAAATTCATGAACCATTGTTACAAAGACAGAAAGAGAACAACTTCATGCACATAACTGCACTTTTATTAGTAACAAACAGTAATAAATCTGTATGGAACACCAAATTCATACTCTAATTCATATACACATGACACAAAATTCATCTTATTTGTTTTTGGCGAATAAATGAATTACTGCTTTACTACGTGTAAAATAAATCCACTTCAAAAGGTCACTCAATTAATTGTACAGTGAAAATGGAACCTCACCTCTCACAGGAAAAATGGGTCGGTTCCGTATGTAACTGGTGTGGACACCACCACACATCAATTAATGTGTGATTTTCAGTCCACACATTAAGAAAATAATAGGAATTTCTAATATAGATATAAATTTTAATGCAAGATCTTTATTCCAAGCCCTACTATCTGCTCTTTGAGTTGATACCTCGGAGAGAGTATGGCATAAAAAATAAGTAACAAAAAAAGTCATAATTTTCATTCACACATTGCAACCAATTTTGCAGAAAAAAATTATTTATTTTTTTCCGCTAGATGTATCCGAGTTATTTTGTCTGACATGTTGTATGTGACCATGTGGTATGTTTTGGGAAAGGATTGCTCTTTTAATTCTTTCTAGTTTTTGGAAAATATTAGTTCAAAATGTGAATCATTAAATTTGACCCACTTTCAGAGAATACCACGTGAGTAGAAGGTGGATGATTTTATTTTATTAATCTTTTTTTTTTAGTAGCTCCAACAGCTCCACCTAAACACTGCCTTACTCAAATTTAAACTCAGACTGATTACTCTCTCACTTACTTACTCATTCGAGGAATTTAATCCTATTAGGGTTGCAAGGAGGCTGGAGCCCATCTCAGCTGACACTGGGCAAAGCTGGGATCCACCCTGATCAGCTTGCCAGACCATCGTGGGGCAACACACATAACCATTTGCACTCACAACTAGGAGCAATTTTGAACAGCCAATTAGCCTGAAGTGCATGTCTTTGGATTGTGGGAGAAAACCAGAGCACACGGGGGAAACCCACACAAGCACGGTGATAACATGAAAACTCTTCATGAAAACAGAAATACCCTTGCCGAGCCCGTACTTATAAACGTACTCACTCACTCAGTCATTTGCCAAGCTGCTAAATCCTACTAGGGTCACGGGGGTGGAGGCAGATGTACTAATTACTACAAACTCAATATGAATTTAAGTGAAACTTTTCAGGTTTTTAAGCTATAAGGGCTTTCACCTGTACTTTATTAGATCTTACAGTAAGGTGGTCTCACCAAGATGGTCACCATTTTGTCTTGAAACACTGATGCACAAGCCAGGGCTACATTCAGTAGCAAGAACGTAATTCGCCACTGATGTTCCTGCTACATCCTTATGATATAGCTTACGGAGCTACAATCAACATGGTGTATGTGACCCTGAGCAAGGTTGCGATAAATGCATTTCCGCCTGCCCTTTTTAGAATTCTATTTGCTGATGGTCCATTCAATATAAGTTAATTCTCATGAATAGCTCTTGTGAAAAGCGCTCACAGTACTGAAAGCAGTGCAATCTTTTTTTTTTTGAGATCAGTAGGCTTCACTGAGAAAACATGGTGATGACTGGGTTGCCAGGTTGACACCAGGTTGGCCTCAAATGACTCAATTGGTGCTTCTCAAAACCTATAAATTGCATCCTCGTTTCCCTCAATTGCGCTGTATCCTTGCGTCTTAGTCCCTCCCAACATGGAAACTTGGAGAGATGCGAGGAAACGATGGTAGGAATGAGAAAATAAGGAAGGAAGACATCGTTTCCTCTGAAGCGTTTTGCAGAGAAACATCCACCTCTGATGATAGTGGCAAGGCTGAAGTGCTGGCAAAAAAATCGGCCGATGTCATGTAAGTGGCAGGTTATTTATACTCTGGTGTTCAGTTCTTCCTGGAAGGCTACTCTTATGTATCCTTGCTCATTGCTCCGCGGTGTAGAAATATGAGAACTGGGACGGGTGGCAAAGATGGTCAACTGGAAGAACTTTCTTTTCAAGCAAGGGTTGATGAGCAATATTTACTTCTTTACATATCTGAAAGGTAATATTGTTTTAAAAGCTTGTTCGTGAGCTCACTCAGTAACAATAGAAAGAGGCCTGACAGCAAGCAGGATGGGTGGTGGAAACCAGGTATGAACTTAAATGATGTAGCTGAGGGTGAGGAACTGCACCAGCTCAAGAGCTGAATAAAGTTTTTAGGCCACGTATGTTTCCAATATGTACAATATACTGATACAGACAGTAGCATTGTGTTACTCTCAATGTGTCATGGAGCAGAAGAATATTTCCTGTGCCTCTGTAGGTCATTGTACGTAGTCATTCTTAATGACAGGTACCTCAGAAGACCTTTTTTTAATGGTGTGTCAAATATTAGCCACGGTAATGTGACAGCGTTTGGCATTTTAGACTTACACTATGACTCTACAAATGCCAGGATGAGCAGTGGTTGAGCAAAGGTTCATTTCCTACCCTGAGAAATGACAGATCTCGGCTACGGTCGATGCTGGTGATTTCCAGGTTGCCCATCACCACCTCGCAGTTCTCATAGTACTTGCGTAGGGTCCGATACTGCTGTTCAAGGTCCGATAGTGTACTCAGTTTGTTTTGTGTACCCGTGCAAACTGCATAGAGTGAGAGAGAGAGAAAGAGGGAGAGAGAGAATTTATGTAATTTTAGGGTATTTTACACAAAGTTGGCAGTTTACATAGAACTAAATAGGCGTTTCTTGTACATCACAAACTTAGATGGTAGAAGAATACACACATACACAGAAACATTAAAAAAGTCCCACACTTGTAAATTGCTAACAGTTTGCCAACTCAAAGTGTATGAAAAAAATATGAAATATAGTATTCCAACATTTGAATGTTTATATAAAAAAAGGTTTTGTCATGAGAGTGACAGTGGAAATGTTCTGCCTAAACAGGGAAAGAGATAAATTTAAAAAAAAAAAAGGGAAAAAAGAAAATGTATATCACAATTTTGTTATATGTTTGATACTGATTGGTCAAAGGATATGTTTTTTTTTAAACACCAGCTCAACAGCACAAATTACAGGTTTATACTATTGCACTAGATTTGTTACCTTATGCTTTCTTTATTATTGGTATGAATGCTGAAAGCATTCAAACCTATGTTGTTCTACAGACAAATTCTTTATTATTATTATTATTATTATTATTATTATTATTATTATTATTATTCCGTCACGTTTCTCCTTACACATTTTTCATCGTAGAAACATCATTCAAACATCAAAACATTCAGCTCAATTAGGACATTCCGGCATCTATTTTTCTCATTCCTGACATTCAAACTTTCCGAAACATTCAATGTTTTTCAGGAATTTTTTCCCATTAAAATGTATTGACGGAATGTTCAAATTTTTCACATTTTCACACTTTTTCACACATTTTTAACTCTTCACCATTCATTCATACTGTGAAAATCTTGTAATAAGTCTCTCTTCAACTTGCTCTCATTCCCACAAGGTTTACTGTACATAGATAATTTTTACACCATTTTACAGGAAAATTTGTATCCTCAAAATAATTTTTTCTAATTTTCCGGTGGGGAAAGTCATCTCTATTGCTGCTCTAGGCTCTCATGATAACCCGGAAGATGTGCGTCACTGTCCTTTTTGGACCTGGTGAAGACCCATCACAGGTACTGTAGTTATACTGTACTTATCCTGAAGTCATCAGTTTTGTCCTGTGGATCCCCATTACACATTTATTATTCATCAGTTCAAATGCTTTCCTTGTTGGAAATCCACCACTGAACATGCATTCTTTGTCCATCACACCTCCAGTCACTTGTTGCATGTCAGGTTGTAGTCCGTTCACAAGTCAGGTCCACTACAACACAAGTCAGGTCCAACGCAAAGGGACAAGTACAGGATGAGGGCACATAAGTTCTGAACAAAACAAATGCCCAGTGCACAACAACCATAAAACCAGCAGAGGCCTTTGCACGGTGGAGTCCTTTCCAAGTTTGCACAAACTTTATGCTGGATTGAACCTACAACGCCTGACAAGAAACACATTCACCAAATGAACAACAGACGGAGATAAACAGATTAAATATTTTGCTTTCTGTCAGACATTTGTTAACAGGTGTGACTGCTCCTTTAGTTATAAGTTTATAAAAATTCTATTCACCCTTTCACTCTTTGTACACTCTTTATCTTTAGGCAGCTGACACAGAGTGAGAAACAAACCCTTTTAGCATATTATGGCTTCATATTACTACCAACTTTCTAGCTACCACAGAGCTAACAGTGTCAATAACTATGAACCCATCTGAAAAGGACACAAGATTATCATTTATGTGCTAAAAAATATAATAATAATAATAATTAAAAAAATTACTAAATAAGCTCCAGTCTAACTTGTACAAATTTATTACACTCTTTTAGCTGTATGAAAACTGCTGCATTGATTAAATGACATCAAACAAACAAAACAAACAAACAAACAAAAAAAAACATCATAAAGAATTGGCCTCCAGACATAAAGCTGTACCTTTTCCATTACAGGAAAGTCTTCAGGCTGGAGGACTGTACTGTTTCACAGTAACATGAGAAGCTGCAATTATTGACTCCAATGTCTTTTGAATGGAACAGTTATCAGTGGGATCAATCATAGAAAAATTATCCAGCATAGTAACGCCTCTTCACATCAAAAAGAGTGTCATTTATAGAACTTTGGAAGAAGTGTAGATTGGGCAGAAGGTTAAATACACTACATATATAACAGCCATAACATTAACACCACCTGAGTGGTATGCGGCTAGGCAGCCCTGTACACAGTAAGCTACAATGCAATATGGGTTCTGACTCCTTTCTGTCCAAGCCAGCATTAACAGTTCTAGGATCAGGCTAGACGTACTAGCCTTCACTTATCCTCCTACACGTATCAATGAGCCTTGGGCACCCATGACACTCTTCCCAGTTCACTGGTTGACCTTCCTTTGAGTTTGGTAGGTACCAAATTGTTCTTGATTTCGACGCATCAACTTTGAGAACTAACTGTAAACTTTACATTTATATTTACAGTTGCATCTATGGTTTTTGGCAGGCACCCTTAGTCAAAGTGACTTACATAAGTGAAAATTCTGCCTCAGTACAATAACAGATGCTGCTGTAATGAGACAATCGGTGTTATTCACTTTAGCAGGCAGTTGATTGGTGAACATTCAATCAGACGTGAATTCATGGCTACTTTTATCTTAATGTTTTTTTGTCCAAACATATAACTGAGCAGTCAAATTTGCAACACTGACAGTTGTGTAGTCTGAAATAGCTCAAGGGTGGTGTCTGCCGTAAACATGGGGCTATTTTCTGACAGATGTTCCACCTGGTGCATAAAATCCAAAAGACTGAATATAATAAAACATTAGACTCTGCAAATAAAAGGCTAATGCTAAAAGATAATGTAGGTGACTTTCAAACAACTGCCAAAAATGTGTTAGAACCATACATAACAAAGACAAGCAGATGAATTAATGTTTCAGGCTTAACCAACTCTCAATACATCCTGCTTTGAAGAGCATCACCAAATACAGAACAATCTCATAACGGCTGTGATATGAGATCCACCGTAAATATTACTATGTTGTCTGACAATCTATCAAGCTACCCAGTGACGAGCCACTTGAACACTGCTCTATCATTTTTTTGCTATGAATTGTGACATTGAGCATAAAGCTAGTTAGCTACAACTGATTTGCAAACGTGAGCCTTTGAGGAACACAGAAGCAGTTGACTCTCCACCCAGCTGAATATGGATGCTTGGCAAGCATGCCCTGGTTGACTGTTACAGCTGGGTTCATCCTACACGTTTAGCCTATCAAACCTGACAAGTAATTAAATGCAGCCACTTCCACCCATCATGCAGTTTTGAGCACTCAAAGACATCTGCCATCTGCAGCATCAGCTGGCGCTGCCCGGCAGGCTCCGACAGCACAGGAGAATAAACCCCATACTCTCATGCTCCACCAAGCTGCTGTCACAACAGCCTACGGCATCTGAGAGAGCGAGTGAAAAAGTGAGAGAGAAAGAGAGAGAGCCAACAGGCTTGATGTAATTTAAACAATGGCACAGAAACCTCAAACTGGCAAAAAAATCCATGAAGTCAGACTTGTGCGAGTGTGTTAACAGGCAGGAAATACACCAATACACCAGTCACTTTACCCAGCAAGCCCTAAACCTAAGATCTCACATAGCTGGTTGATACGTGAAAACCATGGATGGGATTACTGTGGCCATTCTGTGTCCATTCTGAGAGATTTTGTGGGCAGTCTCATGCAAAAATATAGGTGGAGGAAATATGTACTTTCATGTACCTTTTTACTCTCATTCACTCATTCTCTCAGTCATTTGCCAAACTGCTTAATACTACTAGGGTCGCAGGGAGGCTGGAGCTATTCATAGCCGATACTGGGCGAATGCAGGGTACATCCTGAAAACCTCGCCAGACCATCACAGGGTCAACATACACACACAACATTCACACTCTTACTTACACCTAGGGGCAATTTGGAACAGCCAGTTAGCCTAAAGTGCATGTCGTTGGGCTGTAGGTAATGGCAGAACCCAGAGGAAACCCTCCTAAGCACAGGAAATACATGCAATCTCCACATAAAAACACCTCTCAAACCCAAGAGTAGAATTGATCTGGCACTTGACCCATGGTGAATTTCAACACAAACTTTTTTAATGAATGAAATCCACACCCTCCTGGTTCTTAAGGCTCTCAAGGTCCTCCCTGGCTCTCACATACTCTGCTGGAAGTGCCCAGATCAGTTACAGTATAATCAGAATCAGAACCAGAATCAGAACAATTTATTGATCCCAGAGGAAACTGTGGATAATGCCAGCTGACCCACATACTAACACCGTCTACCGTGAAGTAAATCAGATTATGGGAGACCGAGGCTTTAGCAGCAATTTTTAACTCAATAAGGACCCCGTGGTACAATCTGACCCTGCCTATTCACACTAGTGGCATTATGACACACACGATGACAGGAGAGCCATCATGGTGTCAACACTGACTGATCTCCTCTCAAAACAACGGCATGTTTTCTTTCATTTTGAGTTGTCCCAGCATAGAAGCAGTTGTCTTTTACAGCACTTAAATAACTACTGCTGTTTGTTCAAGTCACACATCACTGTCTCAGCTTCCCTAAGTTACTACTTTACCAAAACGCCACTCACATCTTAGGCTTTTACACCCGAGCCTACAGTCTCAGCCGGAGCTAATCCCCAATTTCCATAATGTAAAGCACACAGTAGTTCAACTCCTCCTGGATGGGACGCTCGTCCATCTAAGTTAACCCTTTCAGTATTTTTACTGGTACCCATTTATACTGCTGGGTGGACAGAGGCAGTGGTGGGGCTCTAACGAGGAGTCAAACCTAGGGATCATGAGCCCAGCACCCTAACCACTATACCACTGGCCCACACTCATATATTTAGTTGCATACAAAACATATACGAGGCAAGCACTTTTTTTACTTAAGCCAGTGTGATTTCTATTTCATATATACGCATAATATATGTTGAGATCTTAACTCAATGATTTACTTAATTCAAAGTAAACATGACCATCTAAAGCCAGAACCTTCATGCATTGAGGTGAATATAACCACTACACGACCGTGTCACCCATAAAGTTTATTAAAAGAAATGCTATTGCCTTAATCTTAAATCTGTTTTTGTCTACTGTGTTACCCTTGAATTTCAGGCATATTGTTTGGGGAGCTTCATCATAAAAACTTAAACACACGTTACTGTACAATTTAAGATTGCAGCCAAAATTTTATTTAGATTCTGTACACTGTGACAAGTACAAATCTTTAAAGACAACTGAAAGTGCCCAGTGACCAGAAACAAACACTGTACAACAATTCTCAACAACAGTGATGCAATCTCTCTCTCTCTCTCTCTCTCTCTCTGAAAGACTTCCACGAGCTCTTATTTATCCAATTCTCTGCATTTCTTCTGAAGGCAGCTCAAAGCTTCAAAACTCATATGCCCTTCATCATGTCAGGTCGTTGTGTCTTCTTCCTGCTTTTTATTAAAAAAAAAAAAAAAAAAGAATAACAAAACTCATCTTCAAGGTAGCCATCTCTGAGGAAACAAATGAGGCCTTGTTCAAATAATAGTCTGATCTCTTATTTTATGGTGCAATACAAAGGAGTAAAAAAAAAAAAAAAAAAGCATGAAGGAATTAAGAAATGAAAGGAAGCATGTACAGGTCAGCTGTTGGCCCCGCAGTTTTCAATAAGTGTTAGCATGCATTAGAGGGAGAAAGGCATTACAAAGTTCGGTTACTGGTAATAAACAGTTATTGCACCCTCGAGGCTTTAGTGCTGATATTACAGAGGAAATGTGGGATTGAGGCTCATTGGGAGGAGTGGAGAGGTAGTGGCGGTGTTGGTGGTGGTGGTGGTGATGTGGTGAGGGGGTTCTTTATATTTGCACAGCTGACAATTTAAACGCCTCCATAAAATCCTTAAGTATGGGAGATACCAACCTTAAACAACCAGCAGACAATTTATTCAGGTTAATTATGCACGACTACTTAAAAGGTTAGGGTAAAGGGGCTAGCAGTCAGAACTTTTCTTTGAAGATTTTGCTATTATTCACTTACTCACTCACTCATTTGCCAAACATTTTCTTTATTCTTTACCCTACTAGGGTCACAGCGAGGCTGGAACATATCTCAGGTGACACCGGGCAAAGGCAACCTGAGCAGCTCGCAAGACCATCACAGGGCCAGTACACACACACACACACACACACACACTCACATCCACACCTAGCAGCAATTTAACCTGATGTACATGTCTTTGGACTGTGTGAGGAAAATGGAGTACCCAGAGGTAACCCACACAAGCACATGAAAAATATGCAAAAAAAAGCCCGGGACTGGAACCCAGGACCTTCATGCTGTGAGGCGGACATGCACCTTCCCACGACCCTAATTAAGATTAAGTGGCTTAGAAAATGAATGAGTTGATGAATTATTCTCAAGATGTGGGGCCACAATAGTGTAGTGGTTACTCTCATCTCATAGTAAGGGTTTGGGCACTGTTGTCAGCAAGGGAATTTCTGTGTGAAGTTTGCATGTTCTCCCTGTGCTTGTTTAGGTTTCCTCTAGGTGCTCACAAAGAAGCGCTACCACCCTGGAACCATAGAGCTTTATGCCCTTAACTTCTCGTTAACAGAGTTAGAATGAACACTTAGCTAATGGATGGATAGTTAACTCCTAGCAAGTCAAAATGACTGCAAAATGTATCAAAACAAGATAATTCATATAAAATAAAATAAAAATAATAATTCATATCTGCTATTTACCTGCACTACTGTCAAAATTCTGACTAATCAGAAATAAGAATCAAAGAACCTTGGGTTAAATAGGATATATTTCTGATCATACAAGGCAGACAGCGTCAGAGCCAGTTAAAGAGTAATGATAGAGGTTCTGGATGGAACTCGCGTCTCTCAGCACCCTCAAGAACCCTCTAATTTCTCTAAAGCTGCTTCTTTTTATCTGTATATACAGTTGAAAGCCTTTTTTTTTCCTGAAGGTAGTAGATAAAGTAGAAATTCAAGATTCTACCATGAGCACACTGTTCAAGTGGTACACTCAATAATTATTCAGAGTCATGTCTCTATTTGTGAGCACCGCTGCCTAATCCGTTTCCAGACAAAACAGGATGAAAGCTTCATCTCCTCAGTGAATCTCCACACGATGCACCAGGCACGGAGATGTCAGCATGGCACCGATGGCTTTATTTCCACTGCTTTATTCCTCTACTTATTGTCTGAGGTCTGGGCTCCATTTTCTTTTGGTTATCATCGAGAAATGATGGATCGAGGCAATGAATCATGAATCTGTATCTTTTTTTTTTTTTTTTTTAACTATGTTTAATTAATGAGAGTATTATAAGCCTCAGGTTTATAGGAAGTAAAAAGTAAGGGGTGGTATGAAAGGATGTGTGTGTGCATGCATGAGTATGTGCTCGAATGAGACAAAGAAGAGCTTTTCGATGCACGGCAGGTGGTAAAGACATTAATCATCTCATTAACGGATAAGAGATTTTATTCTGCTGAAATCCCACAGGATCCACTGTCTCAGTCATTACAAAGAGCAAAAAAGAAACTCAGGATTAAGTAAAAATACAAAAATAAAAACAGCAGGTTTTCGCTCAACGTTTTGATCAACAACAAAGGCAACAACTTGAGTTGAAAAGTTCCACCAGTGTTTACCAGGGAAACCTTTGGCATATTCAGAGTCGAGGTACATACATGCGATTTTTGTGTGTTCAGACTACTATGTGTGGATCATGCCTCTGAGGGTCCAAGATCTTGAGCAGAAGGGTACACAGTGTATTACTATAATAATAATAATAATAATTATTATTAATATTATTATTATTATTATTATTATTTTCACTACCCTGTAAATCTTGACTACTTTCTCATTCACTCATTTGTAAAGGCAGGGTGTTTAACCACTGAGTCACTTCTGTCTCATACAAAAGAAACATTCATTCATTCATTCATTCATTCATTTTCTGAACCGCTTAATTCTAATTAGGGTTGTGGGGAGGCTGGCGTCCATCTCAGCCGACTCTGGGCGAGTGCAAAGTACACCCCGGACAGCTTACCAGGCCATCACAGTACCAAAGAAACATATTTCAGAAATTTATTTCATATGCATATAGCCTACCTCATGACTAAACTCCGATATTTGTTGAACAATTGTTCATTCATTCATTCATTCATTCATATTCTGAACCGCTTATTCCTAATTCCTAAAAGAGTCGCGGGGAGGCTGGCGCCCATCTCAGCCGACTCTGGGCGAGGCCGGGGTACACCCTGGACAGCTCGCCAGGCCATCGCA
>JAQMYF010000012.1:18322337-18335383 GCA_030014195.1 Neosilurus mollespiculum | reverse complement strand
GAGAGAGAGAGAGAGAGAGAGAGAGAGAGAGAGAGAGAGAGAGAGAGAGAGAGAAAGAGAGAGAGAGAGAGAGAGAGGTCTACCACTTTCCAGTCCTCAATCTGCCCGCTCTTGAAGCTGATTTCCCTTCATTCTGACCTTTATTATTTCCATTACTGGGAGAGCATGCACACTCACTTGGCAGCTGATTCCGAGGCCAAATGACGAATACGCTGCTGCCGGACGTCTGACTGCGGCTTGTCTCAGACACTCCGGCTCAGTCGCCATGTGTGTGTGTAAATGAGAGGTTTAGCATTTCGGGCATGATGTGAAGAGGCCTGCAGATGGGTCTAAAGCAGTAAGACTTCGCCAAGGCACAGTTTACACTCATTCACTCCACCGCACATCCAGCACACAGCCTTGGAGACAGGAGGACGTCTTTATGCACGCTCACAACACAAGAGCACTGTGCTTCAAATACAGACGGATATATCACATCACAATTGCAGGTGAATTGAAATGGTACAATTTGTTCAGTTCGAGCTTGAGTTAAGCCAAAAATCTGTTTTACACATTCTTCCATCACAAGCAGTTTATCAAACATGGCATAGCTGGGGCCTTACATTAGATATCAGGCTAATATCACTAAAAAGTAAAGTAAAATTTACTTTAACATGTATGGAAGAAGCCTCCAGTGTCAGCACATTCAGGCAGTAAGAATTTTTTTTTTTCCCAAAGAAATACAGAACATAAGGCTGGCGAGGGAACAAGTTTATTTGTTTAAAGCTAATTGATGTTCCCAGACATTAAAAGAAACTGGTCATCTTAATCTTGCAGAAGTGCTGAAAACATGAAACCACGCCTTAGTTGGTGCACTTACCAAAGTGACATATCTACATGGACCTCCCTAGGTCCCGCAGAAATCGCACATTGCACATGGGTGCTGCCCCATGTTACTTCACCAACCCACCCAAGGTCAGGCCCCCTTCCATATATGATAAACGACTTTGGCACACTTCTTTTAATATTCTCTATAGTGAAACACTCATTTAGCTAGTAAAAACTTTATCAATATGGATGCGTTAAGTCACCCAAGTCTCAGAAAAACACTCAGGGTATAATTCTCATTTGATTTTTATTAATAAGTTAAAATCATATAATTAGTGTATTTGACAATTTTTTTTGTGACCAAATTCCTTTAAATGTAACCAACATGATATGTATGTAACATTAATATGCTGTTATTAAAAAATAATTAACTCTGCGGTCATAAGACTAACGCCAATTAACAACAGGCCACATCACACTACCCAACCATTGGTAATCATCTTTTTAAAATTATGGCCACCAGCACAAAATTATATATTAAAAACATACACAGTCAACCTGACCTTTTATCAACTGAACGAAAAGAGACTGCTCTCCTGTGAAGATAACTGTGCGTTATATGACATCAAAATTTTGGGTTTTATGCTAATGTGGAAGTAACTGTAGCCTTTTATCCTAGGTGGATGGATGGATAGATGGATGGATAGATAGGTAAATAAACAGATACATAAATTATGGATTAATAACTTATTTAAATGATAAGGATATAAAATCTAGTAAATTGTGTATTTCTAACAAAAACAAACTAATGAACTAGAAAGGCAGTCAGAGAGTGCAAACCTCCACCAAAAAAATAAATTATAGAAAGTACACAGCACCCTCTGCTGGGCCATAATTATCCTCTCTCACACTATGTTTAAGAATCCTTAAAAAAAAACAAACAAACCTGGAAGCAGAATTTGATCCGGATCATTTCCAAAATCTACTGAGTTGTTACTTGGGCTGTACGTTAACTGAATTCATAAAATCTCTTTATAACTTTTTGTGTTAAGTTGCTAAAAAAGAAAGAAAGAAAGAAAGAAAGAAAAACAAACAATCTAACCCCTGCAAAATAAATAAATAAATAGATAGATAGATAGATAGATAGATAGATAGATAGATAGATAGATAGATAGATAAATAAATAAATAAATACTGGCAATCAATTAACAGGTAACAGTCAATTAGACAGACAGACAGACAGATAGATAGATCGATAGATATTTCTGTCTCATACTGTCTGTATCTATCTCAGTCTCTCTCAGTCCCTCACACACACACACACACACACACACACACACACACACACACACACACACACACAGATGCTGTAATATTTTCCAACACTGGCGGCGATCCTTTATTGCTCTCAACTTAATCTCATCTGAAGGACAGATTATTGTGTAGAAGAGATTAATGATTGAAATAATATCACCAGCTTGCACTGGTTTGTTGGAAGGATGTGAAATTTGCATCACCTTGCCTAATCCTCCCACGAAAAAAAGGCCAAAATGAGTCATGCTAGGAGTTCCGCTACAAACTCTTCCTGCATGCACTAGCTGAGGATACAAGCTCCCGCCATAAAACTTGCTGAGGATTCTGCTGATCTTATCTGTTCATCATGGTAGCTCTGAATGCTGAGGGAATTAAAATGCTTCGTGATGAAGCGAACAATATCAGAGCTGTTGCTAGAGGAAATTAATATATACTATACGGCAACGGTGCAATTTGATTAATGGGGTATTTCGGGATTAAAAATCACTATTCCTAGTGGATAATGCTTGATTTATACAAGGGATTTTATTATTATTGCACTTTAAAATGGAAAAATGAGCCATAAAAACCTGGTTTTCATTTGTGTTTCTTGTGTTTAACCCTAAACAGTTAGGTTAGAATGGAGTCCCCCGCTAGCTGCACATACGCTACATCCCTGAGGCATGGTCATTGGAGCAAGTTGACAAAATTGCATTCGTAGCAAAAAATTAATTAATTAAATAATTAATTAATTTAAAAAAAAAAAAAATACACCTGACTATTGAAAATTTTATTTCAAATGTTGTTGCCTTTTGTAAAATAACTGTAGAATTATGGGGAGAGCTGGCAGCGGTTGCTAGCATGCTAACCTTAAGCAGCAGGGTTAGCACTTTAATATTCCTTTCTCTTTCCCCATCACTGACAGAAAGAAACCCCGATGACTGCAGTCCAGTTCCTTCTATCAATTGTCAATTAATTCATTTACCAAGCTGCTTAATCCTACTAGAGTCGCAGGAAGGCTGGAGCCTAGCACAGCCGACTCTGGGTGAAGGTGGGGTACACCCTGAACAGCTCGCCAGTTCATCTCAGGGCTAAGATATACACACACACACACTCAAACCTAGGGGGAATTTGTAACAGCTAATTAGCATAATGTGCAATGTCTTTGGACAGTAGAAGGAAACTGGAGTACCAGGAGGAAACCCACACAAGCACGAGAAGAACATACAAACTCCACACAGTAACCCAAGACTCAAACCTCGGGGGGGGTTCAAATACTTTTAATCTAAATTTTGTTGCTTTTTGTGGAACAACTCTAGAATGAATGGAAGCGCTAGTAAGGTAGAGATAGCTTTATCTTAGCAATCGCTTAGCTTGAGTCAGAGCACAGGAGGCGCACACCTAACTGCGTCTGTCATGGTTAAAATAGACTGAATAAACAATAAATATTGAATTAGTGTGTTTTGTGTTTATCATCCCATGTAGTATATACTAAAAGAATTGCCTCACTTATAGATTTCCTAATTAAGCACCAAAGGCGAGGTGGATGTCGCTGAAAAGTTCGGAATGTTGAAATCTTTTATGCACCTTAGGCTCATCACATGGCTCACCTCAGACTCCTCAACATTCTGTCTCGCAAACTATTCAGTAACATCCACCCCACCTTTGGTGCTTAATAATTTAAATAAAACAATGAAATTCTTTACCTCCTTCTGATGATATATGATTCGAGTAGTGGATTGGTCACATTTACTTTACATAAATGTGGGCTACAAGGCATGAAATAATGAAAATGATATCACGATGTATGAGACTGGAGAGATTTCATAACCACAGCTTAATAAACAGGAAATCTATAAGTGAGGCAGTAATACTGACAGCCTAACTCTTAAAAGCAGTTTTTCTCAGCATTGTGCAGTGGGTATTGTGTGTGTGTGTGAGAGAGTGATTTGTTTGTGTGTGTGGAATGGACTGTTCATAAACCTCCGACCTTTTGCCATGGAGAGGTCACAGCGGCTCAGCGCACTGCTGACAGACTTTAATATGATGTACTTCCTCCTCCTCCCCGAGAAGCACACTTGATCTCTCTAAACTACACACCAGCATCGGAGACAACCAAGCGCATCATTTCTCTCTTTCGATGTCACTTTCTATCACTATCTATCTCTTCCTCTATCACACACACACACACACACACACACACACACACACACACACACACACAGTAATGTAAAACGGCAGGCCACCTGGGGTGCTGTCTAAACTCTGACATGGTGTGAGAAGCAGAGGAAAGCTGGTTGTTATAGAAAAGTATTATATTTCGTTTCCTGATAAGGAGGT
Source organism: Neosilurus mollespiculum (assembly GCA_030014195.1). Taxonomy (NCBI): domain Eukaryota; kingdom Metazoa; phylum Chordata; class Actinopteri; order Siluriformes; family Plotosidae; genus Neosilurus; species Neosilurus mollespiculum. The sequence continues at coordinate 18,330,943 of JAQMYF010000012.1, read as the reverse complement.
AAAAGAGAGCAACATGCTGACAGATCACCGGCAACACCACGTAAAATCTGACATCACCTAGGTTGTTATTGTTGTTGTTGATGATGGTGGTGGTGGGTGAAGGCAGTCCAACTCAGGGCCAACACACGCCATGAAATGTTTAAGTGACCTCTCTCTCTCACACACACACACACACACACACACACACACACACACACGTGTGAATGTAGGCTACTCCATGGCCCAATCTGGAATTCACTCACTCACTCATTTTCCGAACCACTTAATCCTATTAGAGTCGTGAGGAGGCTGGAGCCTATCATAGCTGACACTGGGCGAAGGCAAGGTACATCCAACAGCTCACCAGTCCATCGCAGGGCAAACACACACATACACACAATTCACACTCACACCAAGGGGTAATTTGGAACAGCCAGTTAACATAACACAAGCACAAGGAGAGCATGAAAACTCCACACAGAAACATCCAAGCCAGGGACTCGAACCCAGGACCTTCTTACTGTAAGACAAACATGCTAACCACTATGCCACCATACCACAATTATTATTATTATTGTTATTATCATCATCTTCGTTTACTTTCTGAACCGCTTACTCCTAATTAGGGTTGCAGGGCAGCTCGTGACCATCTCAGCTGACTCTGGGCAATGGCCGGGTGCACCCTGGACATCTAGACAGGCCATCAGATTATTATTATAATTATTAATATTAGAGTTGTTGTTTGTTTCTTTGTTTATTGATTAATTAATTCATTAATTTATATTTTTGCTGGTGGGGTCATTGTGGCCATCATTACGCAGATAAGTTATTTCTTAATTACAAAACACAAACAATCAATCACACATATGGAAGTCTGGGAATAAATCTGTGCAAAATAATGAAATTAATTTTAGTGGATTATTGATGTTTCTCTTCTCAGATTTGCATTTTATTTCTTTTTCTTGCATATAGCTTCACTGCTAATGCACGTCATTTCAATCCTACATCCTCATCGGTCCTTTATTTGCTTATTCATCCGTCTACTCATTTTAGTAAAAAAAGATGGGAAAAAGTTTTAATGCAGATAAGGAATAACTTTAGATGCAATGAAGAAAATAAAATTATTGGCAAGCATTAAAAATCTTGTTACACAGTTAGCAAGCTAGCTATTTCACTAATGTAATAGCTTAATCAACCTGACATCGTGTAATTACATACAAGGATTCCCAAAGACTGTATAATGAAATTTAGTCTTTTAATTAACTTTGGACATCCCGCACTGTTTAAAGGGCTAACTCTGGGTCAGCACTATAGTGTTAGCTTCGTAGCATGCAGTCTGGAAACTGGATAAACAGCCCTTTTACTGTCGTCTCTGCCAGTTGGATAAAATGTAAGAGGCATTTTTCTACAAAGGTCAGAGCTGAGGAAATGGTAAAGTGGGTGAGCTGGATGCTCGCTTAAAGACCTTGACTATTTAAAAGAAATCTTGCTAACAGCAACAGCAATTTAAACTAAAAGCACAGATAGTTTCTGTGAAATCCGTTGCATTGTTGTATGTGTGGTGCCTTTGCGACTGAATGATGGATATTAAAAGTGAATAAACAAGCTCAATTCATCTCAGTTCCTGAAAATCCAATTTGATTGCATTGGCAATAGAATGCTTTTGAGCCTTGTCCATAAGTAGCCATAACATGCTGCTCCATGCTACAGTTACAATTCCACTTTTCCAGCCCCTGGACCCCAAAGCAGAAGGAGGCATTATGGGAAATGGTGTTCCAGCTGGCTAGAGGCATGGACACTTGCGATTAGCTGGCAGGACTCCCTCCTCCAGCCAAGCAATGATCTGGCAAAGCATGGAAGCCTCCGGCAGCTTAGCAGGAGGGGAATATAAGTAGGGATGGACAAAGAGGGTCTTTTAATAAAGAAATACATTATGACTTCGTTCACCTGGGGAGATCCATGCTTGTTGGAAATCAAAGTCTTGAATGTGATTAGCATACCCAAATATAAAAGCCTACAGGCAGCTTAATAAGTCTGGGTAAAGGAAATGAAGGATATGGGTATAAAACATGGATGAGGATTTAAAAGAATTAACAAGCTGCCAAATTTTTTCTTTTTTTAAAGTCGTGTTTGTAGAAAACAAGTCATTTCATGCCACTTGGTGGTATTCATTCATCAATGATTATTAACAGAGACTCAATTATTTATTTATTGTTGCATTGCTAACGTTCTTAACAGCAATTACTCACTTACTCATTTGCCAAACCGTTTAGTCCTACTACTAGGGTCATGGGGAGGCTGGAGCCTATCTTAACCGACACAGGGCAAAGGTGGTGTACACCCTGAACAGCTCACCAGACCATCGCAGGGCAACACACACCCAACCTTTCACACTCATATCAACACATAGGGGAAATTTGAAAAAGCCAGTTAACCTAATGTGCATGTCTTTGGACTGTGGAAGGAAACCGGAGTACCTAGAGGAAACCCACACCCGCACAGGGAGAACATGCAAACCCCACACAAAAATGTCCAAGCCCAGGACTCGAACCCAGGACCTTCTTGCTGTGAGGCAGACATGCTAATCACTACACCATGAAGCCTCGTCTGGTTTGTTTTTTCTTTGTTTGTTTATTTATTTATTCATTTATTATTTAATTGTGGGAGAGTATACAGCTGCTATTGCTCTGGCGTTTTCTGTTTTTTTTTCCTTCCTATATTAGCATGCATTTGCTGAACATATGTCTTAAAATAGGTGCTGCAGAAATCAGATTTTTTTATCATCCTTTTTATCACTAACCTTCTTTCCCCACATCAATTTAAGCTCAGTGTTAACTGTCAAGATCAAAAATGGATTATAAATAGCTGTTGCTAGCTAGTATGTCTGGTAGCTAGCATCTTAACCATTAACACAAGTGCAATATTTTCTGAAGTTCAGTGTTGAACTTTTGTGTATAAATAAAATAAATGTCATAGCAATGCTTAATGAAACATAGAGAAACATGGGACGTGAAGACGTAACTGGAACGCGACGTTAAGAGAGTGTAATGAAGTTAATAGTAATAAAGTTAAGCTTATTGTTATCTTTACAAATAAGCTCTAATTCATTTAAAAAGTTGCTTCAGTAGCTTTAACTCATACATATAGCTTGTAACTGCACACAGGATAGAAAAGGTCAGAATATGTAATAAATTCACCCCTATTTATTTTTCCTTCAGCGTTGTTCAGTTAGCAACTTTCACAGTGCTGACTGCCTCCTCGTTTTGATTGGCGTTTTATAGATCGAAGTAAAGCGAAGGGAAAATATTGACCTTTTTTTGTCTACCCAGGAAGCCACGGAATCAATGATCAAGACATTAAGTGAGTTAAACACAAGCGCAGCTTCATGGTCGCAGAAAGATGCATATGCAAGAGCTTTAATGATGAACTGAATGACTTGGAAGTAATGCTTCATCAGATGTTCACATTGGCGAAAGCCACTCCGCCGGATTGTATTAGCTAACGCCATCACTTCTAGCATAAAATCTATATTACCACTTCCACTCCAGCTGGAGCTGTGTTTGGTTAAAGACACACTAAACATGGTGCACATATTTATTGGCACCACAGCAGCAGGGAAATGGGGAAAGAAAGAAATAACAACAGAAAAAAGGAGAAAGCGTTTACTGAACAAAGCAGCCGGCTATAGTATTTAAGCCCCGCTGGCATGCCGTTGGTACATGTCTCTCTCTCTCTCTCTCTCCCTTTTTTTCACTCTCAAATGCTTGCTTTAAAGTCGAGCAGATTGTCAGAGAGGCAAACTTAATTGACAGCTAAGCCTAGCAAAATGGTTTAATACTTTAATGCACTACTAATTTGCAGAATAATATGGAAATTCTCTCTCAAGGCTGTGTTCCTCACTAGGCCATTGAGCGTGGGTGGGATAATAATACACTACTTTGGACAATAGCAGCTTAGGCATAATGTCACACATTAACCCAGAGAACCCTTTATGAGCATTTTTAAGACTTGTTTTTTATTTTTTAATTTTTTTACTTTTTAATAAAAGGGGTTCTAATATTAAAAAATATTATAATACGTGCATGCTATGCTCCACAAAGAGTATGTCAGTGTTTGATTATTCCTTAACCATATGGCAATATATAGAGCGGCACGGTGGTGTAGTGGTTAGCATGTCCGCCACGTCTGAGTCTCAGGCTCAGTGTTTCTGTGTGGAGTTTTCATGTTCTTCCTGTGCTTGCCTGGGTTTCCTCCAGGTACTCCGGATTCCTCCAGCAGTCCAAAGACACGCACGTTAGAGTAACTGGCTTTTCAAAATTGCCTCAGGTGTGAGTATGAATGGTTGTGTGTGTGTATTTGCCCTGCAATAGTCTGGCGAGCTGCTCAAGGTGTTCCCCTGCCTTCACCCAGTGCCTGAGATAGGCTCCAGCCTCTTGGATGAAGCGCTTTGACAAATGAGTGAGTGAGTGAGTGTATATATAATTATTTATGCATGTATATCCTCAGCTGGAATTTTTGTGCAAATAACTGGGAACACTTAGTATGATGCTCATATCCATGTATCACTTTAACTGCTCATATCCATGTATCACTCTAACTGTATTCTCTGTAATTGCTTTCATAACACAACTAATAAACCACTTATATTCATGCTGTAACACAAGGGTCAGTATTAATTAGAATGGAAGGTGATGTACTGTGCAATCTTTATAACTAGTGACCTTTGGGGGGTGGGGGTGGGGGTGGGGGAAATCGTTATTATGACTTGTCAGCTCATTAATAACGGTTTCAAATTTCAAGCAATTCTGTCAATATGCCTCATTATTTTAAGATAGTGTATTATTATTTTATACTTAATATCTAATTCTCTTCACAGAACTCATTTTAATATAAATACCATTCCATTATTTTGAATTAATATGTCGTTATTTAGACTCAAAATCCCAAACTGGCTGCTGTAAGAATTACAAAAACATCAATATAAGTGTAGAATTTAAAATACCTAACAACACATTTAATTGATCACCTGAAAAGTGAATTCATCCATTCTTCCATTTATTAATTTGCCAAACTGCTTAATCCTACTAGGCTCAAGGGGAGGCTGCAGCCTATCTCTGCCGACACTGAAGAATATGGGGTACATCCACTCAATACCCACACAATAATTCATACTTACACTCACACCTAGGGGCACTTTGTAACAGCCAATTAGCCTAATATGCATGCATTTTGACTGTGAAAAGAAACCAGAATACCCAGACAATAACCCATGCAAGCTCAGGGGGAACATGCAAACATTACAAAGAAACACCTTTGCCAAGCCTGGGACTTGAACCCATGACCTTCTTGCTGTGAGGCAGACGTGCTAATCGCTAAAGCTCCATGCCAACTTAGATTAACAAGCACTTACAAGTGTGATATGTCACCTGGAGTCCCAGACCTTTTTGTGTAGGTCTGAACTGTTAAAGGAGAAGCTAATTTCCATTTTTATTTTTTTATTTTTTACCCGTTAATCCTACGTGTTTACGAGTAGTAAAGCAGCATCTAATTCTAATAAACAACAATGAAAGCAACATGCTAATCCAAGCTCTGGCGTCCATTTCCGGGATTAAAGAATACTACGCTGTATGCATTCGTGTGTGTTTTGTAGACACATAAGTGCTAAGAATAAGGCAGTAGTGAGTGTGAGTCAGTCATCCTTCCTGGCACTTCTTCCTTCCCTCATATTATTCCCACAGCTCTTGATACTTTACTCCAAGAGATGGAGGAGTACAGAGAGATTTTTCCCTTGCCAAAATTCAGACCAAAGAAAAGAAAAGCTGAGCAGATGTCTCTCATTTTGGCTGCTTGACCCATGTTGCCAAGGGACGATGTTGTACATCTTGGCACTACATTTCAAAAAACACATACTTCACTGACTAGTACATGAACAGCACTTTCTTCTGAGATACAATTAACGATCAAAAAAAACAAAAAAAAACAAAGCATGTCCAACACCTACCCATTTAGCATGTCAGTTCTTTACCTAAGTGAAATGGTGGTGTAATATTAATAGGAAACAGTAGTGAATTAGATGCTCTGTGCTAAAACATAAAACCCAGGACTGCCAAAGAACCACTTTTACACAACACTCAACTTTTAATTTTAAACATGACATGCATTTTCTATGTTTGAGGTTTGAAAGTAAATGCTTGTATTTAAAGGTGGTGGACCAGACACGATTAAAAAGCATTTTGCGTGATGTTTATATGGAAAAAAGTGAACTACATGAAGGTTATTTGCCTAATTTGACCAATAAGCCCAGGAAGCTCTACTTACATAGGTGCATAACCCAACTCTGAATACGTATAACTTTCCCAGATAAACATTGGCATAACTTTTGGACTTGTATCACTGAATATGAATACAATCCGAAAATCCCACTGCTTTTTTACAAGACTTCTTTACATCCTTAAAAACACTGATTTAGCACACACAACCTATTCAATGGCCAGGGTTATTATAGCTTCATTAATTCATTCATTCATTTTCTGAACCGATTAATCCTAATTAGGGTCGCAGGGAGGCTGGCACCCATCTCAGTCAACTCTGGGCAAGGGCAAAGTACACCCTGGACAGCTCACCATGCCAGCGCAGGGCTATTATAGCTTTTAATGTCTAAATATTTTTGCTTATTTAGGGTTTTTTTTTTAGTTGGTTTAACATTTTCATTATATGTGACTTTAGTTAGTTTCCAAAAGCATAAGTACATTTATTATAATTTTGAGGAATTAGCCAGTTTTATTTTAGTTGTCATTAAGCTTCACTCTCATCACTCACTCATTTGCTAAACTGTTTACTCCTACTAGGGTTGTGGGGAGGCTTTAGCCTATCTCAGCCAACTCTGGGCGAAGGCAGGGTACACCCTGAACAGCTCGCCAGACCATCACAGGGCCAACACACATACAACAATTTACAGTCACATCCACACTTAAGGGCCATTTGGAATAGACAATTACCATACTATTACAACCCGAATTCTAGAAAAGTTTTTACATTTTAATAAAATGAAAACTAAAACACTTTCAAATCACATAATCCATTATTTTATTCACAACAGAACACAGATAACATAGCAAATGTTTAAACTTAAAAATTTTACAATTTTATGCACAATTCAAATTTGTTCATTATAAATTTCATGAATTGGCTTCCCTGCAGTCAAGATCTTTCACCTATGGAGAACATTTGGCGCATCATTAAACAAAAAATGTTTCAAAGATGACCACGATCTCTTCAGCAGCTGGAAACCTACATCAGGCAAGAATGGGACCAAATTCCAACACCAAAACTCCAGAAACTCATAACCTTGATGCCCAGATGTCTTCAAACGGTTTTGAAAAGAAGAGGAGATGCTACACCATGGTAAACATGCCCATCCCAGCTATATAGAAACCTGTAGCAGGCATCAAATTTGAAATGAGCTCATTTTGCGCATAAAATTATACAATTTCTCAGCTTAAACATTTGTTATGTTATCTATGTTCTGTTGTGAATAAAATATTGGCTCATGTGATTTGAAAGTCTTTTACTTTTCATTTTATTCAAACTTAAAGAAATTCTTTTCCAACTTTTTCTGAAATTGGGCTGTACCTTCGATTACCTTTTATTTAGTACTGCATAGTTCATTTTAGTTTTTATTCCTCTTCTCTCTTTTTTTTTTTGAAAACTCAAATTTTTATTTTCATTTCAGTGATTTTTTACAATTTTATTTATTTATTTATTTATTTTTGGTCCCTTGCTAGTTTTAGTTTCAATTAACTTTAAAGGTCCAGTCTTACATAAAATATTTAGTCATGTTTTTGTTGCTAATAGTTCATGGTGACTTAATAAATCAAACCTTTCAGTTCCAACATTTATCGCAGCTGTGTGTACTGTGATATTTGAGTGTAATTTTGTGTTTTCCGTCACTTTAGCCCACAGCTGCCAAACAGGCTAAACTAGGTCATGTCAGGTCACGTGGTACGTAAAACATCACACACTAGACTTGGCAAAAGTGTGGAAGTGAAAACATGTCCAGTATGGCTGAAAACGATCCTCACGCACGGAATAAACGGAAAACCAGAGACATGCTCAGTGGAATTTTGCAGCAAGTCCACCGAGGATGGATTAAGCTTCATAAGGTTCCCGCGAGAGGACTGGATCCCCAAATAACAACCACAGCGTTCGGACGGGTTGGGAACCGATTCCGAGAAGACTCAATTCACTGATTCAAATATACATACAGTATACATATATAAAGGCTTCAGAGTCGATTCTGCCCTGTTTGAGGAAACGACTCACATGTTCCAGAAGCGTCATTTACATTAATTAGAAATCTTAAGGTTTAGGTAATATTTCATGGATGATTAAATTACTTTAACAGATTGTAATGATCTGAACCATGCATTTATACATGCATCTAAAATAACAATAATAAAAAATGTAATATATATAATATATACATTGTACTGCACCCTTTATGTAGCTACTAATTTTTATAGATTCTTGAGTAGATTTAAATACACTATTTATTTATACACAGTATAGCTACGTGATATATTTACATATGTTGGTTTGTGTATAATTAAGTTACACAATATGGGGCT
>JAQMYF010000012.1:18296332-18309240 GCA_030014195.1 Neosilurus mollespiculum | reverse complement strand
AAGGTGTGGCTACTTCTTGGTTGAAAAGAAAACCTGCACCCACACTGGCCCTTTGCGGAAAAGATTGGACACCCCTGTTCTAAACGATGTTGGGCACTTTCATAGCATTTGTTCAAGCTTTAGTATGTGCTATATCCTGGTCAGTTTTATGGAATAATTTTTGAGGATGGTGGCATTCACACTACATTATATCACTTGTGACTTAAATTCTGATGATTCCACAGCCAGCTCTGGCTCCCTGGGAGGATGGCATTCTGTAAACTTTGTCAATCACAGGCAGACTACCCAATCTAGGGTGTTCATGAGCTCCTAAATGGGGCAGATAGCAGTCTGATCGTATATTATGAGCAGCAACTGGCTAAGCAGGAAGTATGTAGATGTTCACCTTTAACTTTCCTTGGATTGTAACGTACGATTACAAAGTTTGGCAAATGAGTGAGTGACTGGGTGAGTGATATGTTCATAAACATTTTTTCAACCAAATCTTATACCCAGCCTATTCATTTGGTGGCCTGCAGGCCAAAGTGGCCCCAAGAGTGGTCCCAACTATGCCCCAACCATCAAAGCAAAATAAAACAATTTTAACACCTCTTTGTGTGTCTACAAAAGATTCTTATGCTGGGATGGCACGTGAATGCAACCCTCAGTGTAACCTAGCAACGCCCAACCCAAAATGTACCGCACCCCAAAAACTTTCTCACAGGTAGCTACAACTACAGCCAAAGATGTCATTCTCCAGTTTGAAGCGTGAAATTGACAGTGAAAATCACCGCTTTAACTCTTCCTGGACACAAATATTTGTTTATTTTACACCAAAGCCCAAACTCCAAACCAATGTGTTTAATTTGCAATGAAAATGTTGCGGTATTAAAAGAATACAACGTTCAAAGGTGCCACATTGAGAAGCACAAAACTTTTCAGACAGCCTTTTCTGAAGGGACATAAGAGAGAGTGAGGAAAGTAGCGAGTTTGCTAGCATCCTACAACCGTAGCTGCGCCACGATAGTAAGGTCATGCACAGCACAAGAGCAAGCCACTGCAGCTTCCCTTCGTGTGTCGTGTGTGATTTTAGCAAAGAAATAAACGACCATTCACAGACTCAGAAACTGTAAAAGACTGCATACTCGCTGTTCTGTACGAGGTAATGAATGACGACAAACTTAAAGCAACTGTGACATCTGCAGTTAAAAACGTGTCCGTCAGACACATCAAACATAAGGAGAGTTAATATATCAGCAAGGGACGTGTTTGATGCACTGCTTGAAGACGTGAAGAAGGCAAATAGCATATCCATTGCAGTGGATGAATACACAGACAGGACGGACACAGCACAGCTATGTCTTTATGACCGTTTTATGATGGCAAGTGTTTTCGAGAAGAACTGCTCAGCCTGCTGCCATTAAATGGAGAGACCACTGGTGAGATTTTGACAAAATATTTTGAGAAAATCTCAGAATTTTTTAAAGACAATGGTCTGGACATGACACGTGTTTGCATGCTTGTGACAGTTGGGGCTCCATCTATGGCAGGGAGAATGAGTGGACTGGCAGCACACTGGTCAACTGTGGCACCGCGCATGACAGCCTTACACTGCATTTCGCACAAGACAGTGTTCTGCGCAAAACTAAGCGGGCATCTTAAAACTATAATGGACAGTGTAATGGCCACAATAAACTTCATTCGCTCCACATCAAACCGGCAACACCACTTATTTCGTTAAGTCTTCCTTCGTGACAGCAAAAAAATTAAAAAAGCAGAGACGGAATTGAACCATGTAATGGACTTTGTGGCAGATGTGTGCTTTCTGAGCCACATTTTCAAACATCTGAATGATTTAAATTTGGGACTAAAAGGCAGAGATAAAACTGTCATTGATCTTGTTAAGCAGATGCGAGCATTTCAGGTGAAACTGGACATTTTGGCGACAGACTTGGGCTCAGGCCGAACGCTACATTTTGCAACGCTCCGCAAACACATCACAGCTCCGACACGCATCACGACAGAGATGACAGATTTAATTGCAAAGTTGCCAGTCGACTGGATGGCCTTGCACTTCCCTTGGAGGTGATGCACTTTAATAAAGACCCGTTCACTGTTGCTACAGATGTGGATTTTATCTGTCAGTGCAAAAGAAGTGTTTCCTACTATCGATGAAAGGGCAGTTCATACCAGAGACTGTTGACCTGCAGTCGTCCCAAATAATGAAACAAGAGCTACACACAAATGGTCCTGCAAAGTTTTGGAGTAATGTCAGTGTCCACCAGTTCCCAAACATAAAGAAGGTGGCTGTTGCTGTGCTTAGTATGTTTGGCTCAACATGTGTGTGCAATCAAGCATTTTTCTCATGAACTCAAAGCAACTGCCCTTGTTCTCTGACTGACAACATACTGCATCATCGTCTTCGTATTGCACTGACTTCTTCTGAGCCAAAAATCACCTTTCTTGTTCAAAATAAAAAAAAAAATGTCACTCCTCACACTAAGTTGGCATGTCCGGAGCAGCCCACATACATGCATGAGCAGAATAAATGTGGAAAAAAATGAATGTTATTAAATGAATTAATGTTATTAAGTGAATGTTATGTTAATCTTCATACATGTGCAATAATACTTTTCATACACTGCCTTTATAAGTCTTTCTAGTTGAATGCACTTTGTTGTTTTTGTTTTTAAATTAAGTTATTACTATTTGTTCTTGTGCAGACATTTTTCCTTTACAACACATTTAAATATGTCTGGTTAAGTTTTGATCAGTTCTCAAAACAAATGTTAAATCTTATCCACTATTTGCAAAAATTGCAACAATCATTCATGCAATGAGTTTGAAAACAATAAATATGCATAGTATATTTTACCCTTATGTCCCATTGTATTGATTAAAAAATGTGTTATTTTCTATACTGGGTGGTCAAACTAACCAACTAAAATTCTTGCCTAATATTAGTTTTTGCCATTTATAAATGTCTGGCCCAAACACATTCCATGACTTTAAAATCTGGCCCAACTGAAATTGTAATTGAATAGGCCTGCCTTATACCAGTGTCTCTTTTAGTTGGTGTACTATATAGTATTTTTTCCTCAATTCATTGTGTGTAGACTTCGTTTTCAGACAGAGTGGGGTTGTGTTAAACCTTTTCTTTTCCGAGGTGAGCAAAACAGTGGCTGGTGTGCTAGAACGACACCAATCTACCAGCTGCTCGGTGACTGTGAAAAGGAAAAGTGAGAAGAACGACAGACAAATGTTTCTCAAGTGACTGAATCTGTATTTATACATCTCAGACGGAGCGAAGATGAGTCACACGCATCCAGACAGAAAAAAAAGAGAGAGAAAGAGGCAGAAATCCCCATTTGCAAAGGCAAGCCATGACACCCGACAAACTGCCAAGCCCATGCTGTTCATTTGAGATACTGTGAATATATATATATATATATATATATATATATATACTCTGAACCACACACAGAGAAGCTAACACTACTGAGGAAAGACTATATTAACAGTCAAGTAGATTCGATTTGTGTTGTGGTGTACTCGCAAAGTTACTTTTTCCTGACCTAATTGGAATCTGTCACAACATATACTCCTTAATAGCCATCACTGAACTTCACTGAGCTCACCTTCCAGCACGTGTGTGTGTGTGTGTGTGTGTGTGTGTGTGTAGAGAAGTCAGGAATCTAAATGGTATCAGAGCTGAAAAATCTGCAAGCTCAATCGTCTCAACACATGTGTTTCGCGTGCGGTTTGTTTCCCCACCACTCTTCTTATTACTCCAACTTCAGAGCTAGCACTAGCTTCTTCTCCCAGGCTTCCTCCATGTCCCTCGGGGGAGTCTGGGATATCCATTAAAAACCTGATCCGTGACATGCCACCGCATCCCAAAGTCTTACAAACATCTTAGATTTAGAATCCATGAGCCTCAGCAGAGCAAGAGGATAGATCCAGATTCAACCATATGGAACATATCCAACCCGGAGGAAAGGAAATCGGAAGAGAGAGAGAGAGAGAGAGAGAGAGAGAGAGAGAGAACAGAGCAGCTAAGAAGGATTGCAGGTTAAGGGGACAAAACTCTAGAGACTCACTCAGAGCAAGAGTAGAAAATGAAACATGGTGATGGCTGAACGTTAGCAAATATTAAATAAATAAATAAACAAATGGATAAATAAATAAATAAAGCTGGCATCTGAATAATGAGGAGAGTTTTTTTATACATACTTCATTGTGCATTTTGTTCTTATATTATTAATTTATAATATGAAATATCACAGTATGATATTATCGGGATTTTTTTAATTTAATATTTTTCTCTCCATTTTTTGCTGTAATTATTTTATTTATCTGAAATAATATTCATCTGTGTTAAGCCACAAGCTTAATTTCCATTTTTATTCTTAATTTTTCCTTTTTTTTGTGCTCTGTACTGTAACTTTAATTTTTTTTATATGCTATGATCTGGCTGGCTGTCCATGATTGTTTTGTATATTGATGATGACATTACATCGCTCATCACTTAATGTTTAGCTGGCTAATCCTCAAGCTGCCGCACGGGGCTGTCGGTGTACTGTACAGTAGTATGTGTGTAGAAACAGGTGTGTACTCAAAACTGGCGCAAGGCCAGAAAACACAAACCACTGTCACACATGCACGTCATCCGACTTACCTCTCTCTTTTCTCTTAATCCTGCGATCTTTTCGGCACTTACACAAACTGCTGGAGTCTTTAAAAACCGAAATACTGCTGGAACAGCATCTTCCTTGAGTTTTAGCTTCGGTTTCAACCCCAACAATTCCGCAGCCAGGTCCTGAACGAATGTGCAAAATGTTCACTGCACAAATGATTGCGATTTGGCTGGAACTTCCGGTTATCACTAACAACAGTCTCAATTTTCGACAACCATTCGCACTTCAACCAGTCATCGTTCGGATAACTGAAGTAAAGAACATCTTTGTTCCTTCCTGAATGGTTTGAACAAGTGAAGACCATACAATAAGGCATTGTTCTTTGTTGTCCAACTCTACACTGAGTGTTCTACAATGGATTATGGACGCTATGGGTGATGTGACATCATCATCGCGAACTTATTTGTAGGATCTTGTGGTTTTTGTAGCAGATGAGAGCTGATTAGGGGCAATAAAATACTGGCTATTCTTGACAAAAATAATATAACCAACAATTTCTCTTCACTACAATCCTTAACTACTTATGTTATGTTATGTATGTACATATAAGTGCAGTGACAGACTCTGACCCACTGGGGTCAGATAGAACCTGAATGGCTAGAATTGATAGGTGATGAATTCTCAAGAGTTCAGTGACCTGAAGGTCTGTAATCTATGCTCAACTATCAGTAATTGTGACTTATATATATTTTGTAAATCATTCTTTTCACTCTGCCTGAGATCTCAGCAGAACACAGGATTTTTTACTCCTCAGAAACAGCAGATATAGCCTGAAGGTGGAAGGAGGAGGTATTAGGGGAAAGGCAAACAGAACACATATTCAGACTCATGAGACGGCCTAAAATGGTGATGTACCTCCGCATTTCTTCCTCCACAGTCTGCATTACTTCTGGTTCAGGGAGTTTTTGTTTAAAGCACAAATGATAAAAAAAAAAAATCACGTATTAGGATCACCAACATGTCAAACGACAGGATGGGTTATAAACGTCATCCAGATAGTGCAAAGTTCAGACACTTCATTATCTGCACATCATGCAGACAGCTTCAAAGCTATCCAACGTAGCCAAATAGCAGCCCTAATTAGCCAGGCTGGTGACATGGCTGTCGTTCTGACTTCTACACTAAAAAAGTGGCCAAGGATCAAAGTTAGGATAGGATGGAAGTGACTGAGCCAAACCCAGCACTCTCATCCTGGATGACTTTCATCCTCTGATGACTTTGAAAAATCTGAATCATGGTCACTCGGTCAGTTGCAGGAAGTGTGCTGCTTCGGACGCAAAGCCGCAGAAAACGCTGACAACACGCCCGAATCACACAGAGCAGAACATCTGGACCATGCTGCTGCGGAAAGTCACCCAATCACTGATTAAATGTAAGAGGAAAAGGACAAAGAATTTACAAGTTATACAAAAGCAAAGTACAAGGAATGTAAGGATAAAAATAATGACTATAACGATCATGTCATGTTACAAAAAGATAACGCAGGCCAATTAAAAAGATTCTGATTGGCCAGAAAATGTGGATTACTACATGTGCACAGCTGGATATCCACCACACGTCAGACGTGTGTCAGAACGTCTTATAACACCATTTTATCAGTGCACAGTACACATTCCCTCACGTGCATAAGACAGATGTAGTGATGGATTGCTGAGAGGTTTATAAGTGTGACCTGTTACTCCTCGTCTCTTACACACTAACACTTCCTCATAAACTCACTGAAGAGCTGCAGTGTTTTACAGACCTGTCACAACCCTGTGCACTACACTGCCCCATAGATTTAGGACCATATCCTTGTATTGGGGTGACCAGCACCCCCCACCACACACACACACACACACACACACTAAGTGAGGGAGAAAATAACAAAATAGAGAAGAAATGAAAAGAAAAAGAGCAGGAAAGAGAAGAGATAGAATGAGGAGATAAGGAAGGGAAAGAAGTGAGAAGAGAGGAAAAGATGAGTAATGGAGAACAGTAGAGGTAATAGGTGACAGAGAAAAGAAGAGACAATAGAAAAAAAACAAAAGAGAAGAAAATATGAGCAAGAAGAGAAAAAGAATAGAGAAAAAACAGAAAAAGGTGAGGGAGAAAAGAAAAAAGGAAAGTAGAGGGAAGAGGGAAACTTTCAGTTACTCAGGGGAAAAAATTGATTAGTAATGAAGGAGTGACGAGACGAGTGAAGAGAAGCAAAGAGAAAAGTGATGAGAAGCAAAGAGAAAAGTGATGAGAAGAGAAAAAAGAGAAAAGAAGAGAAGAAAACAGAAAGAAGAAGAGAAATGAACAGAAGAAAACAGAAAAGAGGGGTGAAGAAAATAGAAGAGAAAAGGAGAGAAGAAATGAGAAGAGAAGAAAAGACGGGAGAAAAGAAGAGGAGAAGTAAAGAGAAGAAATGAGAAGAAAGGAGAGGAGAAGAAATGAGGAGAGGAGAGGAGAAGAGGAGAGAGGAGAAAAGAAGAGAGGAGAGGAGAAGAGAGGAGAAAAGAAGAGAGAAGAGGAGTGAAGAGAACAGAGGAGAAGAGAAGAAAAGAAGAGAGGAGAAGAAAGGAGAGGAGAAGAGAGGACAAGAGAAGAAATGAGAAGAGGAGAAGAGAAGACAGAAGAAAAGAAGAGGAGAAGAAAAGAGGAGAAGAGAAGAGAAGAAATGAGAAGAGAGGAGAAGAGGAGAGAGGAGAAAAGAAGAGAGGAGAGGAGAAGAGAGGGGTGAAGAAAGGAGAAGAGAAGAAATTAGAAGAGAGAAGACAAAAAGAGAGAAGAGGACTGAATAGAACAGAGGAGAAGAGAAGAAAAGAAGAGAGGGGAAGAGAGGAGAAAAAAGGAGAGAAGACAGGAGAAGAGAGGAAATGAGAAGAGGAGAAGAGAAGAGTGGAGAAGAGAAGAAAAGAGGAGAAAAGAAGAGGAGAAGAAAAGAGAGGAGAAGAAATGAGAAGAGGAGAGAGGAGAAAAGAGGAGTGAAGAGAGGAGAAGAGAAGAAATGAGAAGGGAGGAGAGAAGAAGAGTGAAGAGAGGAGAAGAGAAGAGTGGAGAATAAAGGAGAGAAGACAGGAGAAGAGATGAAATGAGAAAAGGAGAAGAGTGGAGAAGAGAAGAAGAGGAAAGAAGAGAGGAGAAAAGAACAAAAGAGAGGAGGAGAAGAGAACAGAGGAGAAGAGAGGAGAAGTGAAGAGATGAGATGAGAAGAAAAGAGAAGAGAAGAGAAGAATGGAGGGATCTGTGTGGAGATAAAGGAGTTGGGAGTGGTAGCGTATTTAAGGCAAGTTCTTAGATAGATGCATCTCACTCTTCAGCAGTCCTGTCACTCTGTTTACCACAACTGGACTGATTCCATGGAGCAGATGCATTTTAGTGTTTTTTTTTTAATCCCCATTTTGAACTCGGATCTCTTTATCGATTGCAGATTCTCTAGGTTTGTGTGCGAGGCGTTGCTCAGGATTTACTCTCCAGCCTGCAGGCGGTGCTAAGTGAAAGCATCACTCCATCTACCTGCTGGGTTCCTCCACCAGGAGAAGACCCAGAACCACCAGAAACAACAGAACACAACAAAAGAAAGCCATGGATCGATTTCCTCCTGGAGCAGCAGTACATGCGCCCGTTTATTCCACTTCACACAGCAGAGAAATATAAAAAGGAAGAAATTAAAAAAAGGAAAACAAGACTCTTCACCTGCATACTCCTACTCGGTTTATAGGTAGATATATAGAGAAGACTAGGAACACAGGAGTGGGCGAGGTTCATGTACACACACACACACACACTCACACACACCTACATTTCACACTTCCTTTGAGGATGGACCGTACTCTTAAACAGAAAACTTTCGACACTTTGTGACCTCGGAATGTCTCGCTAGAAGTTTGGGTCAAAATCCAATAAATTTAAAAAAAAGTCAAATAAAATTCAGAAAGCTGAGAGCAGTGTGCTTCCAGTACTTCCAATCTTTACTCTCACTCACTCATTTCCCAAACCGCTTAATCCTACTAGAGTCACGAGGAGGCTGGAGCCTATCTCAGCCGACACTGGGCAAAGGCAGGGTAAATCCTGAATAGCTCACCAGGCCAACACACACACAACCATTCACACTTACAGCTACAACTAGGGGCAATTTGGAACAGCCAATTAGCCTAATGTGCATGTCTTTGGACTGTGGGAGGAAACTGAAGAACCCAGAGGAAACCTATGCAAGCACGGGGAGAACCCGGAACTTGAACACAGGACCTTCTTGTTGTAAGGCGGATGTGCTAACCAGTATGCCACTGTGCTGCCCATCTTTAAGAATTCCTGATAGGTTGTAAATAAAATAAATAATGAATAAAAAAAGAAAATAGTAAAAGCTGTTAAAATAAATAGTCAATTTAGGATAAAATTATATATTTTAAAAAACAACCTCCTTGAAGACAGTTAATTATTTATTTTATTCCAGTTTATTTATTTTTTTAAATACATTTTCTATCATTTTAAATGCACAATGAATAAAAATAAATACATGTATAAATAATTTTAAAAATCTAAAGTAATTAGTTTTCAGCAAAGAAAAAAATGTAATTAAAGGAAAATAAATATATAAATAAATTACATATGGAGTCTTCAGTGCCAGTGCTTTGTAACAGTTTGTTACGAGGTTTATTGTTTTGTTGATGTTGTTGTTTTATTTTTAGTATTATTCACTTAACAAAACAAAACTATAAAACAACAAAAACAAGAACAAAAACTTTAATAAAAAGTAATTTGATTTTAGAATATTTAGCAACATGTCCGGGATCCCTACCCTTTCCTGGACATTTACCCTAATCAGTCTGGCAATCGCCATTTTTCAGCAGCAGTCCTGGACTTTTACAACAAGCGGGATTGCCGACACTGACCGCGAAGCGGGGAACGGGCTGGACAGGAGGGAAGTTTGAAAATCATGACCAACCCGGACTTCCTACATTGATTCCCGGACTTGTCCAAGCATTTGTCCGGCAATACCAAATAATGTCTGGCGCCAGATTTTGTACGGGAAATCCAAAGTCCAGGAAATAGGGGTACAGGAAATCAGTGTTGAAGTGTATTATCAATATGATAAACAGTAGAATGTAAATCTATTGCAAAATGAAATATAGTGTTTAATATAATATGTATAATAGTGGATGTTATGCTCTATCGAGGAGTTGTACAGTTTAATGGCCACAGGTAGGAATGATTTCCTATGTTGTTCAGTGGAGGATTTAGGTGGTATCAGTCTCTCACTGAACATGGTCCTGTGACTGATCAGCAGGCTGTGAAGCGGGTGGGAGGTATTGTTCAGTTTTGGACAAAATTCACCTTTCTGACACTACCGTCAGAGAGTTCAGCTCCATCCCCACAACGTTACTGGCCTTGCGGATCAGTTTGTTTGATCTGTTTGCATCTGCAACACTCACCCTGCTGCCCCAGCATGCAACAACATAGAGGATAGCACTGGCCACAACAGACTCATAGAACATCCTGAGCAGTGTCCGGCAGATGTAAAACAACCTTAGCCACTTCAAAAAATAGATACAGCTCTGGCCATTTTTGTAAATTACGGTAGTCCTCTTAACCCAGTCCAGTTCATTGTCAATATGAACTCCAAGGTATATGTAATCCTTCACCATTTCCACAGTGACGCCCTGGATGGAAACAGAGGCCGCTGGTGTTTTGGATCTCCTAATATACACAATCAGTTCCTTGGTCTTTGTCTCATTAAGCTAAATGATTCTGCTCACACCATGGGACAAAGGAGTGCATTCCAGCCAAATATTCAGTCTCATCACCTCCACTGATACATCCAATTACAGCAGAGTCATCAGAAGACTTCTGAAGATGGCTAGTCTCTGTGCAGAAGCTGAAGTCAGTTGTGTAGATGGTGAAGACAAAAGGGAAGAGGATGGTCCCTTGTGGTGCTCCGGTGTTGCTGACAACCCTGTCCGACACACAGTGCTGCAGGCGCATATACTGTGGTCTTCAGTTCAGTTAGTCCACAATCCAGGACACAAGTGGGGCATCCACTCACATCGCTGTCAGCTTCTCACCCAGGAGGGTCGTCCTGATGGTACTGAATGCACTGGAAAACTCATGAACTGGAAAACTGGAAAGAACATGACCCTCACAGTGCTCGCCGGATGGTCCAGGTGGGTGTAGACATGGTTAAGCAGGTAGATGATGGTGTCCTCAACTCCGAGGCGAGGCTGAATCAGAGTGGTCTAACCACGGATCATAGTTGATCCAGTATGAGTCTCTAGAGGCTCTTTGTGACATGTGAAGTCAGTGCCACGGGTCTGTAATCCCGGGGGCCACTGGAACGTAGGGTCTTTGGTACAGGAACGAGGTATGACATTTTCCACCACACTAGGACCCTCTGTAGACTCAGGTTCATCGTGAAGGTGTAATTTAAGACTCTACAGAGCTGGGGGGCACAGGCTTTAAGGACATGGGGCTCACCCCATGAAGTCTTTCCAGCTGTTTCTTAACCTGATTATAGGTGAAGTTGACGAGGGGGTGTTGTCAAGTTCAACATAGGAGGAAGAAGTGCAGTAAGAAGAGAGAGGGAGAGAGGGTGGTGTGACAGGGGGTTTCAGGCTTACTCCTGGCGAGTTAGAAGGGGGCTGAGCAGTAGCCTCAGTGTCGAATATGTTAAAACACATTCAGCTCATTGGCCCTGTCCTCACCGCCCTCAGTTCCTTTGCTGTTGGATGGCCTGAAACCAGTGATGGTCTTCATACCACTCCAAACCTCTCTCATGTTGTTATGTTGGAGTTTCCACTCCAGCTTTCTACTGTAATTGTTCTTAGCCTCCCTGATCTTGACTCTTAGTGAACTCTGGATCGTTCTCACCTCCTCTCTCTTGCCAGCCCTGAATGCCCTCTTCTTGTCATTAATGAGGGCTTTATGTCTTTCGTCACCCACGTCTTGTTATTTGGGTAACAATAGACCAATGTTTTTCAATCTTTTTTGAGGCACGGCACATTTTTTACAATGAAAAAAATCTTGTGTCACAGACAAACCAAAAATGTTACAAATGTTACAAACAATACACTCTGTAACTTAATACAGTATATTTAATGACAATATAGTTTCTCAATTTATTTATACTCAATCAGTGTGAAACCTCTGCCTGTTTAGATGAACACTAAGCTTGTATCCTGGCAGGAATTGAAGAAAGACACACACGCAAATTTCCTACTGATGCGTATCTTTTCCAAAAAAACACTTTCGATGTCTGCAGACATGTCCTTAATACGTCTGGCAGTTGTGTTCTCTGAGAGAGGGACTTCAGCTATCTCTTTAACTGCGTCAGGGCCAAAAATTTCGTTTACAATGCCTTTCCTTCAGGTAGTATTTATGTCTCTGCCACAGTGTGGGACTTTGTTGATTTAGCTACGAGTTCAGCAACTACATAGCTTTGAGGGCTCTCACACACCAAGTACAACAGAGTTGTTGTCATCACATCCTCTGTGAAAGTAAATCCGAACAAAAGATAGCTATTGCCTCGAGATCACCGTCTTTGCTTTCTTTTGACTACCACTCATACTAGGGCCTTTTCCAGGGCCCAATTCTGAGTTTGAATTTTTCCTTTTTGAAAACTTCTCCATCACTGTCACCGTGACTGTTGCATGCACCACTAATTCTCTTGTCTCTAAGAATAAACAAGGCAATTAAGGCACCTACTGCCAGCCACCAGGGCCGGACTGGGACAAAAAGTCAGACCGGGAGACCTTCACAATTGCCAGATGTATTAATGACATATGCTCACACCATTCTATTTCAAATTCAAATCAAATTTATATTTAACAACAATGAACACAAAACTAAAAGCCAACAGTTCAGTGCTTTTCACTTCCCCACTCATCAAAAGGTTTAGTACAACAGCACAACAGGATTCCTGTATTGATGAGCTAAACAACATAACTGTTTTATTTTGCTGTTAATTTTTTCTATGCCAGATTACTATAATAAATTTCATAGAAAAAGAAAAAGTTGACTCAACTTAAAGAGATAAGACACTGTCCAACCTTATCAAGGGTTCCCAAACTTTTTCAGCCCACCTGTAGTGCCATGTTTGGTTAAGCAGAACCCACCAAATATTTCATGATGTAAAAAAAGCAATTTCATAACAGTGTGAAGAGTAATGTGAATATTTGTTTGTGATCATCCCTGTACACCTTTTAAGTTATTTAAATATACAATTTAATGATCAAATGAGACAAGTCAATGCCACTTAACCTCATACAAATT
>JAQMYF010000012.1:18238778-18260135 GCA_030014195.1 Neosilurus mollespiculum | reverse complement strand
CTATGTGTGTGTGTGTGTGTGTGTGTGTGTGTGTGTGTGTGTGTGTGTGTGTGTGTGTGTGTGTGTGTTTCTGACCAGTCACCAAACTGGTTTCTTGCCTCAAGCACTGAACTCCAACAGTGCAGAGCATCAGAAAATTCGCTCCGCACCCCGCTCATACCTGCTGTACAAACTTTGTTGTGTATTGTGGCTCGACTCGTTTCTCATCAGTCAACACACACACACACACACACACACACACACACACAATGGCAGGCATTGTTTAAGCTAGTACTTACACAAAGCGCACACACACACACACACACACACACACACACACACACATACCTGGACTCCATCCATGTTTGTGCATCTGTTATGTACGACTTAAGGCAAAGCTTCAGGAAAAATTAAACACGTGACTTGATCAGCCAGCACAGTTCAAAGCTACTTTTGCTAGTACAGTGTGAGGTACTGAAGTACTGGAATCTCTAAACACAAGCACAATGACACTGCAACAACATATCTGTGGGGATTATACTGATCTTGATTGAATTACAAAGTACTGAATAAGAAACCAAACACACAATACACTCAGTATTCAAGTGTTTCATGCTGGAAGAACACAGAAACATGGCTGCCAGGTATAAGACAGTTGCCAACAAGGACTAAAACATCAGCTATCTAGCACCTCACCAATTTATCATCAGAATGAGCTATGTAAACATAACATGACCACAAGCAAGAAAAGAGATCACTATGTGTTTCTTTAAAAAGTAAAGAAAGAAAAAGCAAGAAGGTCCTGGATCCGAGTCTCGGGCTCTGCAAGGGCATTTCTATGTGGAGTCTGCATGTTCTCTCTGTGCTTGCACGGGTTTCTTCCAGGTACTCTGGTTTCTTCCATTAGTCCAAAGACATGCACATTAGGCTAACTTGATGTTCTTAATTGCCCCAAGGTGTGAATGTAAATGGTTGTGTATGTGTGTTGGCACTGCAGTGGCCTGGTGAGATGTTCAGGGTGTACCCCGCCTTTGTCCACTGTCGGCTAAGAAAGGCTCCAGCCTCCCCACGGCCCTAATAGGATTAAGCAGCTCTTTATTTCCTGAGTTGTTTACAGGTGTTGTGACTCTCAAGCCAGGTTATAAATTCATATCATATTTTGCTCATTTGTTTGTATAAAATGATTCACAGCATAAATGATTCAGGATTCAGTAAAGTGACTCAGTAGCAATATGATGCTGAATGATGAGGCTGGGCATTAGTTTTGAACGACCCTGCATTTTTAGCAGGTGCCTGAGGGCTTTGCTGTGTATATATGCATGTATGCGCCTGTGTGTGTGTGTGTGTGCGTGTGTGTGTGTGTGTGTGTGTGTGTGTGTGCTGTTTAATGGTGCTTGAAACAGTCTCACAGGTTTAACTGGATAGTAGGTAAAGATTAACACACACACACACACACACACACACACCACGAATGACCTAAATTCACAGAGATTACAATAATACCTGTAAATAATAGGTAACTAATCTAAAGGCTTGGGAAATATATAGCCCTTGGAGGTGTGTGTGTGTGTGTGTGTGTGTGTGTGTGTGTGTGTTAATCTTTACCTTATGTCTTTGAGGTATTTTCATTAATTAGGTGCTTTACCCTACCTTAAACCCTACCCTTGACCTTTGAACCTAAACTTTAATCTCTTATTATTTTACTGTATTTTTTTTTTATTATTATAATTGTTTGTTATATATTTTCGCTAACACTAGCTTTATCTAACATCGTGTGTGAGTCATACGTAACTTCAGCCTTCAGGTTTAATGAAAATTTATGCAAGAGTTATGCACGTGGCTTGGAGTTTGCCTAAAATAAAGGTGTGTTCGGGTTACACCATGCTGACCTTAGACCGAGGCCAGATTTTCTTGCACAATATTAGCTTAAGTGAGGAGCAGTAATAAATTCCCTGCCACTGTCTGACAGTTTAATGCAGCCAAGATATTTCACTCTGAAATGTATTAAATGGCTGTAAATCTACTTAAAAACAGCATCAAATGCCATTTTAGGGCAATATTAAATATATAAACATTCATTCATTCATTGTAATGTCATATTAACGTTAGCTTTTTTATTTAGTAATGAAATCCCATCATGATTTCATAACCCTAACTTAATATCACACCACGTAATGAATTGAGTGTGCAATTAACTGTTGGCACAGTATATTACACACTGGTAGTAAAACAGTAGGATGTGCTGGATTAAGTGCTATTTTATGCTCTCCTGAATAAACAGTGGAAGCCATATTTCTAAATTAAACCACATTTTTTGTGATTAATGTGATGATTAGAACGAGGCCTACTCATACAGGTACTGCTGTTCTGCTGCCATCACTCACTCACTCACTTGCAGAAACGTTTAATCCTATTAGGGTTGCGGGGAGGCTGAAGCCTATCTCAGCCAACACTGGGTGAAAGCGGGTACTCACTGAACAGCTCACCAGCCCATCGCACGGCCAGCACACACACTCATACACACAACCATTTACACTAAAACTCACACCTAGGGGCAATTTGGAACAGCCAATTAACCTAAGGTGCATGCCTTTGGACTGTGGGAGGAAACCAGAGTACATGGAGGAAACCCATACAAGCATGAGGAGAACATGCAAACTCCGCACAGAAAAGCCCTCACTTAGCCCGGGACTCAAACGCAGGACCTTCTTGCTGTGAGGCGGACATGCTAACCACTACACCAGTGTGCCGCCCCTACATAGTACTGATGGTACTGTATTTCAGACTTATAGCCAGCATTAATTGTAAAGATTTTGAAATTTTGTTTAAGTCCTAAGGGTAAGTTTAACAGCCAGTAAAACGTAAGCAAATCTAAGTGGTTGTTAACCTATACTGCCTCAATTTACAATGTTTTACGTGTGATTTTCAGCATTCAAGAATAGAACAGCAGTTCACAATTTACAAGTCACTGACCCTGGATCCAGCAACAGACCATCACACTGATGTGATTTGACAGCTGATGTCACATACTGTGGAACCAGTCTTTCTCCTACTCGACGGCATAGAAAGATCCTCCAGGATGAACCGAAGATTTCAAATTTTGATTCATCAGTCCAAAATACCTTCTTCCAGTCTTCAGAAGTCCAATGGCGGTGTTTCATGGCCCAGACAAGCCTCTATATCTTATTCTGATGTGAAACTCATCCTGTCAAACGTGCAGCTCGAAGTCTTCTCTTCACAGATACAACTGAGACTTGCTTACTACGAATACTATTAAGCTGTGCTTGAGCTGTTGTCCTGTGAGCCGCCTATCATGCAAGCTGATAACTCTCAGAAACTTGTCCTCTGATTCAGTTGTGGCTTTGGGTCTGCCAGGCCTCTTCCTGTCAGAGGTTTCCCCAGCTTCTGAGTGCCTTTTGATAGTGAAGAAAACTGTACTCACTGACACCTTGACTTTCTTTGCAATTTCTCTGTAGGAAAGACCTACATTTTTAGGTGTTATTATGGTCTGTCTCTCTTTAATTGTTAATTGCCTTTTTCTTGCCATTTTTGTAGCACCACACTACTTTCTGCAGTACAATACTGTTCAACTGATGCTCACAAGGGTATGGTAACACAGTGTGCAGACAGAGGAGGTTGTAAGAGATGAGGAAAAGTGGAAACACCTGTAGGAATCAGTAGCACCAGCTTTCAAGGCTTGACAAACCTTCATTGTGGCCGAACAGCTTTAAATTGTTAACTCATTTCGTGTTCCCTGAAAGAGGCCTTTTTGTATAATTCTTCAGTTTTGGGTAACCTAAACCAACTCTGGGCGAGGGTAGGGTACACCCTGTACAGCTCGCCAGGCCATTGCAGCAGTCTATTCATGATGTAATAATAGAAAGTAATAAAATACAAATATGGTCAGTGCTACTTACAAAAAAACTAACCTTTATCTTAAACTTAATTATAATTCCAACCTTGATTTATAAGAATATACTGTATTTTACAGTACTGGTATTTTTTAAAATCAACATGATAAACATAATAAAATCAACATGATAAACATAATATGCTGTTGTATCAGGATATTTTTGCACCCGATACACACACAGACACACACACACACACACACACACACACACACGCAAGCACACAGTGAAATCTTTTAGTTTGTCTCCAGGAACACAGAGTAACAGTTAGCACTTGCAGTTGTTATGATAGCAACCAGAATTTGAGAAAATCCAGAGTTTGTGCGTGAGTGTGTGTGAGAGCATGCAGGGGATCCCAGAAATATCTCCATGTTACTTCTGACTTCTAGAGCATATCAATCGACAATACTGAGACTGCAGAATGAAGATCAGCGTCTTACCTGCAAAATACAGAGCGAGAGCAAGAGAGAGAGAGAGAGAGAGAGAGAGAGAGAGAGAGAGAGAGAGAGAAACATGTTAGATCCCACCTGAAACCCATCCATCACTGTCCATATCCTTAACGTTACTCTGCTAACACTGTTCCAGAACAATCTCCAAGTTTAGAGTGAGAGAGATCTATCATATGTGTGTTTTCAGAGGGTGGAGTCTGTAGTGTGTCCTGGGGACCCACTCAACATTCATGAACACCTGCTATTTCAGCTCACCTTCTTTTTTTCCCACTCAAAGCAATCAGTTGCTTTGTAAAGCAATCGTTCCTAATCCTGGAGCAGAGGCTGTGATGCAAACCCCATTGCGGCTTTCGCTCAACGCATGGATGTGTTGCGTATTTGACTTGGCAGTGATGGGTAAATGCAATCTCATTGCTCAGCTCTCCAGAGAGACAGCTTTGGCGTTTAACACATCTGGACTTTCCAACACACACTTGGGCATGGAGGCAAGTCATGATGGAAAACAGCTTGGATATTAGTTCTCCACAAAACGTCTGAAGCAGCTATGACTCAAAATGACATTATGTATAAATATACTGATGAAATACAATATGATTCAGTATTATCATCATTTTTAATTTTTAGACATGCACACAGGCCATGTCTTCAATAGCTGTAAAATGCACAATGATCACAACTCTGTAGAAGCCATACCTCTTGTTCTGGGATTGAAATAGTTGTTACAGAGGTCACAACTATGTTATTGGTACTGGACAGCATCTAAGAGCTGCCACACCCTTTTGCCTGCCATTGTAAGGTACAAAGTTCATGCCTCTTTTTTGGGTCTGACCAGCACAAAAGCCAAACTTCTTTTTGCTGGAACTGGAATGTACAAATCTGTTAGTGGCACTAGAAGATAGATGGGCTAGAAGATAGAAGTCTTTTTAACTGGGTCACAAAGGCCACACTTCTTTAACTGGTCTTGAACTGTACAAAGGCCATGGCTACTTTACTAGATCTGACAGGCACATAGACCATGCATCTTTGCTGGCAATTTAAGGTACAATGTCCGTGCCTATATTAGTGGCATTACAAGAGACCATGCCTACTTCATTAGGCCTGTCAAGCACGTTGGCCAAACTTATTTTGCTGGATCTGGCAGGTACAATGTTAATTCTTACTTCATTGGCACTACTTCATTGGTCCTTTACTGGGTTTGACAGGCAAGGAGGCCAGGCCTATTTAAATGGCACTGGATGGTACAAAGGACATGTGTATTTTAAAGGGTCTGATAGGCACATAGGCCACACCTCTTTTGATGAACTGGAAGGTACCATGTCCATGCCTACTGCAGTGGCACTAAAAGATTGAGAGGCCATGCCTTCTTTACTGGGTCTGACAGGCACAGAACCCCCAGCTCTTTAACTGGCACTGGAAAATATAAAAGCCATGCCTAATTTAATTGATCAGGGTCTGATAGGAACATTGGCAACACCTCTTTTGCCAGCACTAAATGGTACACTGACCACTGACTATTTTATACAAAGACTATTGTACAACCAGAAGTCACAGTGGTCATGCCTACTTTTGTGGCACTGAAGGTTTGAGAGGCCGTGCCTTCTTTAATAGGACTATCTGGTATTAAGGCACATCTATTGAATTGTAGTGGATGTTACAAAGACTATCCCTACTTTACTGGGTCTGACAGGTAGATAGGCCATGCCAATTTTGCTGGAATTGGAAGGTATGCTGAACATGTCTACTTTAGTGGTACTAAAAGGTTTCGAGACCATACCTCCTTAACTGGGTCTTACAACTACAGAGACCACACAACACTGACTGGGACTGACCAGTACATAGGTTAAGCTTTATTTTTTTACTGGGATTAAATGGTACAAAGGCCAGACCTCCTTTAATGTGTTAGACCAAGTCAAGGGACAAACCTCCATTACAGGGACTGGCAGGCACAAAGACCATGTTTAGTTCACTGAAACTAAAAATCATAGAGGTCACACTATCACTGGGACTGACAGGCAAAAAGCAATGACTCCTTTACCAGAAATGACAGACCCCAAGGCCACTTCTATTTCAGTGGGACCAACAGACACAGAGGCCACACCTTCTTTTCAGGAAGGCCATAGATCATAGCCTGTGTATGTACTGACGTTGCTAAAGTCAGTACATACACAGGCTATGATCTATGGCCTTTGTATGTACTGACGTTGCTAAAGTTAATATTCCATCATCTGTGTATTGGATCTGCTGTCATGATGATGAACGAGTGAGCAGATGAGATGTGTGTGAAAGAAAAACACAGATGAGTAGTCCTACATAGAAAAGAATAACACTGAGATACAGTTTACACCTGTTACTTTTATCCTGAGCATGAAACGTTATAAAATTGGTAAAAAATTATTCACAAAAAAATTGCATAAAATTCACATTCAAAATAGATATCTAATGATCTAACGAGCACTCAACCCACTTCTGTAGACACAACAAAGCAGATATATACCATACATTGTAGCTATTATAGCCAACCCCTTTTAATATTCTGTATTCCATCATAGCTCAAGTGCTTTAATAATGTTAATGTAGATTACAAAATAGATCATTTCTGATGATAAAACCAGTATTTGTCCAATACAAATGCAAACAAAGAATAACACAGGAAATTAGCCAAGCAGGTTTGTATATCACATGTGATTCACCTTACTTCTCCAGAGAAACTCTTAGTAGCATCCTACAACAAAGGGGTTTCCTTTTCTTATAAAAGCTAGAACCATTAATCATTCAAAGGACCCCTGACAAACCTTTTTAACCTCTGCAGGTAGATGTCACCTGAAGCATGAATTAAAATGGCTCCCAAGTGGCATCAATGGAACATTGGGTGTCTAAATACAGACAATAGCCACAGTCATATCTGACTGGAAATCCAAGAGGGCAAAACTGGCTGTGCTTTCTGGGTGGAAAAAAAGGTCTCCCTTCTGTCAATCAGTACAAGACTAACATATGTGCACTCAAATAAATGCACAATAATCTGAGTGTAGCAGTTGGAAACATGTATGTTGGCTTCCCATATCTCAGAGAAAGTGCATACTAGCCTTTACCTTTCCTGGTAAGTAGCTGTAAAGTAATAGGAGTGAGCTGGCTACTGGACAAGAATTGGCAAATTAGCTTCGAGCTGCTGATAACGTACAGAAAATTATTGATTCTCTGTATTAAACCTTGACCTAGAAATATATCAATTATTGATCAAGGAATCTGCAGAATTAAGCTGAGCAGTGCAAATTGGACCCTACTGTGAACAGAGGCTATAAAATTGTCAATAAAATCCCATCAATGGAACGACTGATAGTGTAATAAAACTGCAAACATAGATAAACTTCAAGCCAATTATCACCTTTTCAACGTGAGCTCATGATGGTTAAATTGTCCGCCAACACAAAGCCAAGTTGTATTACAATTAACAAAAGTTATCATTAAGGCACTATGAACCCTCATGCTTTTAAGAATATGTTTAACCATGGTGTTGTAGGGCAGGGGTATTTAACCTTATTAGGTAGGGCCAGTGTGCATGTTTTCATTCCAACCAAGCAGGAGCCACACTGTTCATCTGTTTAAATCAATTAATCTTCACTTTCAATAAACTCTCAGGTGTGGCTTTTGCTTGGTTAAGATGAAAACCTGCATGCACTTTGTGGATAAGGTTGAATACCCCTGATGTTGGGTCAGCATGGTGGTGTAGTGTTATTACTTCTCCTCAGTTAATCTTGGGTTCAAGCCTAGTAAGAAAAGGCAGAAAAGGGGATGACGTTGCTGCTTAACAGGATTTGGGGTCCCAGTTCAATCCTAAGCTTGCTGTAATAGGTTCACTGATTGCCCAAGGTTCTCTGGTTTCCTTCCATCACTAAGTACCTTAACTAGTTACTCTAAACTACTTTTAGATATACGTTTTTGAGTTATGTGTTCTGGCCTCCCATCTAGGGTTTATTCTATCTTTGTGCCTATCCCAGGGTAGACCCTAGGCCCATCATGACTCTGACCAGGATAAAGCACTTAATGCTAGGACTGAAGGTGACATTTATTGACAAAGCCTTAATGTGGAAACAAATAAAGCGTAGAAGATCCATACTGTGGTCCAACAATCCACGGCAGAACATCACCACCCATCAGAAATCAAGGTATTGAAATTATTTGTGGTAAAAAAAAAAACAAATTTGGTATTTCGAATAAAACCAGAGACCCATCAGACCGCAGATCATTACAACAGAACTTGATGGAGGTCAAGGTATAAGAGGAAGCACAAGAAAGAAATAAAGACAGAAAGAGGAGGAGGAGGTGGAGTAGAAAGCAGCCATCCTCTACAGTTCCTATTGATTCTCCATTAGCTCACACCAACCTTGGTTAAATCAGTCCACTTTGTGTTCTCCACATCTCTGGCCATGCAATCTTAATTAATTCTGATCCAAGGCCAAGGAAGTAAATTACTCTCTCTGCTCAATGACCAACACCTAATTTGTCCTGCACAGCTTGGTTTTAATGTCAACTCAAACTCCCATTCCACAAAGTGTCTCTTATTCTCTGTTTATCACCAATTTTAAACTGAAGGGTAATCTGTTTCAAATCTGATGCCAGTGTTAAAGATACGACTATGATTCTTGTCTGGTGTCCAGTGAGTGAATAATTTGAGCCGCACAAACAAAGTTCAAAGTTACTAAGTACTAAGTACAAAGTTCATATTTCTATTATTAAACATTAGTAAGACATCATAGGGCATCACACAACAGTCCTAGGAAATGGACCTGAAGTCAAGAATTACCTACAAAACATGTTCAAAACTCCACATAAAGGGTCAACAACGGTATTTTTCGTCACACAACAGGTAAATTTTGTACAACAGACCCACAACTATCCTAGGAATTTTCCCAAATTTTTTTGTTGTGGAACTTTCTTATAGCTGTTGTACTCTAGGGCTTTAACGCCTATAACGCTGGCCAGAAACTTTACAGTCCTCTCCATCTCACCGCACCCTTTTGAACAAGCCTTCCCCCATGCAGCCTGCCCCTCCAAGGGCTGAGATACAGGGTCTGTTTCACAGGGGCTTTAATGCCTATTATGCTGGCCAGGAACAAGCCAGGCCTGCCAAACTTTACAGCTTTCTCCGTCTCATCGCTGCCTCTTGATCAATCCCTCCCACGAGTGGCTAGCCTCTCTGAGGTAGAGAGAGTTGCTTAGGGATATTTTATTACTGCTATAAATATCTGTATCTGAATCCGGATTTAGGGGCGGCACAGTAGTGCAGTGGTTAACACGTCTGCCTCACAGCAAGTAGTCCTGGGTTTGATTCCCAGGTTTGGGCATTTCTGTGTGTTTCTCCCCGTGCATGCGTGGGTTTCTTCGGGGTACTCTGTTTTCCTAACTGACTGTTCCAAATCACCCCTAGGTGTGAGTGTGAATGGTTGTGTGAGTGTTGGCCCCACAATGGCCTGGCGAGCTGTCCAGGGTGTACCCCGCCCTCACCCAGAGTCGGCTGAGATGGGCCCCAGCCTCCCCGCAACCCTAATTAAGATTAAGCGACTTGTTATTTTGGGTTTATACTGGATCCATTTTCTTTTATATGGTATTTTATATGTAAAATCACTGGGGAGAAAATCAGATATAGCAAAAGCAGCATGAAGTGTGATTTCCAGTCATGACAGTTCCTCGGCTACTGAGATGAAATCGTGCTTGCACTGTTATTACTTTTGTTTGTACCACCGTGTAATACTTTCTTCAGTACCACAAAATTTTCCCCATGGGAATTTACAAAAATCCATACTTCCAACCATATTAAATTCAGTGCCATGTCTTTTTTCATATATTTGTGTAAAAGTTGCAAAATATGGATGATAATCGAACTATTAAAATAACCCTCTATTCAAACTGGAAACAATAAAGACACCAGTGTAGACATTCCAGAACAGCTTGACGCTTTAGTACTCTGTTTCTTATTGCATGACCTCCAGGGGCACTGATGCTTAGCGCAGCCACTCTATCTGGCATGACAAAGGCAGCAGGATGAAGGAGGCCGGCCCAACAGTGATAAACCAGGGTAATAACTCCTGCTGTGTGGGCTGCAAAGGGCAAGCCTTCACCCCTCACCAGGAACACAGCCAATATCACCCAGTGCTGTGCATCCTTCCTGCTCCTAATGGAATTGGCTGGCTGCAATAATAATTTGAATTTCATGCCCTGGTGCTCTGGCCAGGATGAGGAGGCTGAGAATGGGCATAAATTAGTCATGTCATACCCACTGATCAATGAGGGAGCCATTCGAGATGTATTGATGTGCCATTTGCAGCAAGTAATCAAGGTAATAACATACAATGCTCACCTTAATAGGTGTACCTAACATATGGGATGTAAAGCTTTTTAGTTATTACACAAAACTTTAGTGGTTTGTGGATTTGTTCCTTCAATTTTCTACCATGCCTCTCACCCAAGTCAGCGGCAATTGGCTCCCGCTTTCCCTATGACCCTGACACTAAACGATGAATTCATGAATGTATTCCATTTTTAGACTTTGGGATTTTATTACACTATCCTGTATTCATGTGCTGTATTATCTCTGCCAAAGAGTTTATGTTTTCATTGGCTTCTTGTACACAGTTTTTGACTGATCAATCTGAAATTTGTATGATGGGTAGGCGTTCGCCGAGGCATGTTCCTATTAAACTTTGGGAAATATCCATGCACTGATGATGTCACAAAAAATTATCAAAATTCTTATCTTTTATTATGAGCAAAAATGTTATAAATCATATGCTCTGCAAAATTTCTTCAGATCAGAACATAAGTTGTAGGGGTATGTTTTCATGGTCAGGGAATTCAAAGAGTCAAAGCTGTTTACTCATTGATTTCACAGGTGACAGAATGTTAAATCCTTGGAGGAGGTCTACGCTCTCTTTTTATGTTTCTTTTTATGTTTCTTCTCATTTGCAGTATAAATCAGTTTGTGTGAACTTTGTAGTTATGATTTAACTTTTTTTTAATCCTATAAGTGCTATTTACTTGTAAGTAAAATGAATCATGTTAAAAATCAGTAGTTTATAGTAAGTAGAAAAATAAATAAAAAGAATGCATGGTATCATACCATCTTTAGATTAGGCAGATTCTCCAGCCAGCTGCTTAAAAAAAAAACAAAAAAAAAAACACAGCTATGAGGCACACATTTTTCAATGGAAACAATAAAACTACACATCTGCTGCTGACAAAACACTTCAGAAGTGCTACGATCTAAGCACTATGATCATTACTATCAAATGAATAGCTTTTATTCAGAATTTCAGCATAAATCACAGCCCTACTTCACAAATTTCAAAGCAAGACACCCTGAGGCTCTTCAAGACAGCAGTGCCTTCAGGCAAGAGCACCAGAGCTGTATGTCTCATGGTAGAATGAGGCCAGCTTGAAGGATAAAGACAGAAAAAGGAAAGAGAGAGAGAGAGAACAGAGGAGGGATGTAGACGGCATGGCGTGGTGTGATGCGTGACTCTCAGTGCCTGGAGATTCCATTACACACTCAAACAAGAGGCATGCGTGCACACACTAATTAACTAAGTTTCCCAAACGAACCAGTGCGCAGAAATAAGTGTGTCTGGGAGCTCATTCAAAGCAGCGATGGCACAGCAGCACACCGGGGAGCGCTGAATGCAAATGGGGGACAACGAGAATTTGCCAAGAGGCATAGCGCTAAAAACGGAAAAGCCGGGGAGCAAAACAAAACACAAGTGGAACTACAGAAACATTGTTAAAAAAGAGTAAAAAGAGTAAAGCAATAGAGTGACCTTTGACCTGTAGCTCTGACTGTGGGTATTTGTGGATGATGCAGAGAGCATATAAGAAGACAAAAAAAAAGCCTGCGGATCGGTGAGGGTTGCAGAAAAAGTGTGTGAATGACAACACATATATAATTCCCCTGAGACGCAACTGAATTAAGACAGGATTCAGTTAAGCTGCGTCTTAATGAGCACAGCTCATTGTGAATTCACAGCAGCGTGAAGCATGTGACCCGATACCAATGCATCAGTTTATTCTGATTTTAGATTCTAAAGGAGCTTTTATGAATACATTACTGAAAACGAACAGATAGAGATAGTCGATGTGCCATCTTTAGGTCACATGAAACCAGGGTTAAAAATTAAAGATGTGCATTTTTAGTTAAAGGAAAGGAAGTGACAGAAGTTGAGGTTAAGGGGTAAAAATTTTTTTAAAAAGTCCATTTGGATCGAAAGGAACAGGAAGAAAAAAGATGCTGAGAGAGAAGGAGAGATGTGATGATAAGATGGAGTTGTGAATCAGGAGAAAAAGAAGGAGAATGAAAAACAAGAGAGATCAAAGGTGGGGATGAGAGTGAAAGAGAGCACACGAGAGAGAGGGAGAGAGGGGGGGGGGGTCAGATCACAGAGCAGGAGAAGGCGAGAGATATAGAAACAGAGTGAGCGAGAGAGAACAACAAATCAAACAATGAGTGTGTTCTCCCCTGGAAATGCCCAGCGCCAAATCAAGAGGGAGGAATCCCGGCTGCCGTGCTTCTTTGTGTTAATGATCCTGATCTCGGTCCAGTTTCCCTCCATCTGTTATCTTCACCGAGCTACATCCAACACGCCGCCCCGAACCCGGCTCTCCTCCATCAATTATTCACTCTGGCATGGCTTCTTTTTGAAAATCTCCTTGGGGCTGAAATCTCCTACAAGCTCTTGCTCTCATCTCTCTGCCAGCTTGGTGCCCACTCAGGCCTCGTAAAGGGTTCGTGGCTCAACAAGGAAACACACCAAAAGATCTGCCCAGGCTCCAAATTCACAAAACCACTACAATGCTGTTCATCGTCATGTTTACCCTGGGTTTACACTGGGTAACACGATGTCTGTGATCTCCGCGATTTGAATGAATCGTGAGAAGTGTGCGTGGGGGGGTGAGATCATGATGATATTGAGGAAACTTAGTGAGTTCGTAATGATCTTGGCAGAACTTTGTGACGATTCGTGATGATCACGCTGATCGTGGCAAAATATTTTGTCATGATTATTATGATATATTATGATCGTGATAGAAAGTGGAAACCGTAGTAGAGCATAGTAGAGCTTAACAGACAACAGAGCGTAACAGACCTTGATGCACCATCGTAGGGGATCTTGATGAACTTGAAAACATGATTCCTTCAAGTTTCATCTCTTTGATGCACCCTGCCTCCCTTTTATATCCCAATCGTGCTTCAAACGTGCTCATAAATCGTTGTGTCATAAGCAGACATGCAAACAAAAATGTCTAATACAATGTTGTTTAATCACATTTTTGACATTTTCCTTTTTTATTTATTAAAGCACAGTGCAGGATAGAAATTCAACTGAATTTGCATTAAATCAAGCTCTTTTACCCAAGATTATGCTGCAAAAATTTTTTTTAACTACATTTAATTTCCCTGTTATAAGCAAATTTTCAGTTTATTCCCATTAATTCCAGTGTATGCCCCTAAATTCCCATATATTCTTTTTAATTCCTATATATTTTTATTAATTCAGATATATTACCAATAATTTCCATACATTTGTGTTAATTCCAAATATTCACAATAATTCTCATATATTCCTTTTTATTTACTATATATTCATGTTAGTATGTGTGTTGGCCCTGCAATGGCCTGGCAAGCTGTTCAAGTTATACTTCGCCTTCGTCCAGAGTCTGCTGAGATGGGTGCCAGCCTCCCCATGACACTAATTTAAATGAATGATTGAATGAATCATGTTATTCATCTACTACCATCACCTACTCCATCCATATTAATATCATCTATACCACAGGGATTTCTTCAAAATTATTTATTTTGCTAATTAAAAATAACACAGCATGTTTTTTTTTCATGCTAAAAAAATGCCTCCTGTATAAAATCTCAAACTGCAAAAGAAACAACAAAGCCTGATTTTCTGAAGTTATTAAACTTTACCTTGATTTAAAGTGCTGACACTGAAAACGTCTTCCACAAATGATAAACAAACAGATAATACTCACATCGGTGGTTGTATACATGTAAACTACAGTACAAACTTTTTAGGAACATGCCAAGAAATGCTCACTCATTCATTTGCAAAACTGCTTAATCCTACTAGGGGTACACCCTGAACATCTCAACAGGGCAAAACACACACACACACACACACACACACACACATAGGCGCAAATTGGAACAGCCAATTATCCTAATGTGCATGTGTTTGGACTGTGGAAGGAAACTGTAGTACCTGAAGGAAACACTCATAAGCACAAAGAAACAGGACTCGAACCCAGGACCTTCCTGCTGTGAGGCAGACATGCTAACCATTATGCCACCGAGCCACCCACATATTTTGTTGTAATGTTTCATTTTGTGCTGGAAAACTACCCACTCTTACTTACTCCAAATTGCTCAATCATACTCTGATTGCAGGGAGGCTGGAGCCTATCACACCTTGAACAGCTTGCCAGACCATCACAGGACCAACACACACACACACACACAC
The DNA here is from genome assembly GCA_030014195.1 of Neosilurus mollespiculum. Classification (NCBI taxonomy): domain Eukaryota; kingdom Metazoa; phylum Chordata; class Actinopteri; order Siluriformes; family Plotosidae; genus Neosilurus; species Neosilurus mollespiculum. Next base: position 18,245,279 of record JAQMYF010000012.1, on the reverse strand, counting down.
ACACACACACATTTACACTCACACTTAACACTGGGGTAATTTGAAACAGGCAATTGGCATGATGTGCTTGTCTTTGGACTGTGGGAGGAAACCGGAGTAGCCGGAGGAAACCCACATAAGAACTGGCAGAATATGCAAACTCCACAGAGAAACACACTAGGATTTGAGCATAGGATTCGAACACAGAACTTTCTTGCTGTGAGTGCTGTGAGATGCTGGTCACCTGCTGAAAAACTAATGTTCAGAAATGTAAAATGTTTTTGTATGAACTTGCTAATGTACAAGTAATAATAAAAAATATATATATATATATTTAGTTTATACTTCAAAAACAAAAAGGGTGCACATGACTTTTGCCCAGTGCAAAACAGCAACATTTCCGTGACATAGAATCTCAAATTTATCTGGATTTATTTAGTTCTTGCCTAGATGGAAGTAAACAAGCTTTAAAATTTATGAAATCATGTCAAATGTTTACTTAATTCCAATTTCTAGTATATTAGCCATAATTAAATACCCTGTATCATTTAATGAAAAAATAGGGAAACATACAGGGAACTGACTGGGTAGCGTCCATCATGCTTAACTAATTAATTTATCTAATGTATCTGCAGCATAAAAAGTTTTGCAGACAATCAGCACAAGTGTATTAAACTTTTTATGTGAAGAAATTCTTTGGAGTTGCCACTGTTCCTTGAAAACTGTAGATAGTGTATTGACACAGTAACATCCATAACATTTTGACAACCAGGAAGATGGTTCAAAATCCTCTCATAAAAACTAGTACAGCCATTGCTAAAGAGAAGCAAGAGAATCGAAGAGACATTATTCGTATAACAGAGTATTATCTCTCTCCTTGTATGTAAGGTGAAACTAATAAGCACTTTGTTGTGCTGGTCTCAGAGCACCACTATAAAGCATTTTAATTCCCCTATTAAATAAGCTGATGAATAAATGGATAAACAAGCCTCTGGCCGACAACCATGAACCGGCCGCAACATCATCACAATTAATGAGTCCGGCTCTTCAAATGAGGACGCAACAAGTGACCCACACATCCACATGCACAAAACACACACAAGCTTTTGGATTGCCTGCCATATTTCACTGATTTTCATCTTCAGGAGCTATAGCTATATCATTTTTTACCTTCACACAGAACAAACACTAATAACATTCAACTACTGCTGCATCACTATTCATATGAAAACAGTGTGATCCTGGTTCATCAGGGAGATGGCGGTGAACCTGTACAACCAAAAGACAGTACATATTCAGCACATGACTGACATCAAACATAGCTCTCTTTATCATATTTTTTAAACCATTCATTATAGACCAGCGCTGATAGAAGAATTGAGGTGAAGGAGAGGAGGGCAACATGTTGAAAAGTCCTGTCTCGACGAACACATCCTTGGAGCTAATCGGTTTCAACTGCAGCAGGTTGCTGTTACTCCACGCCAAATGTGAACAAATTAAATGAGGCAATTAAAAGCTGAATAAGCCAGCGTTGATAATTGTGACCTGATATGCCAGGCCCAATTATAATGAAGCCCGTTCTGCTTCACAGGGTTAGCCATGTTGAGATACACAGACAGCAGTTAAACAGAGAAAGAGAGAGAGAGAGAGAGAGAGAGAGAGAGAGAGAGAGAGAGAGAGAGAGAGAGAGAAAGTGATTATAATAGTGCCAGATGAGAGAACAAACGTGAGAGATGAACGCAAAAGTGAGAGAAAAAAGTTTAATAATCAGTACTAAAAGCTATGATATACTGAGTGACATGAAAGTTGTAAAGAATGTCCTTTACTTTCATGTTCATATTCATATATACATACTAATTTCCAAAGATGCTCTGTCACCATTACCCTATCAAGCCAGAGTCCTATTCTCTAAAAGTTCTAGTGTATATGATATAGAATGCAGCTGAACAGCTTGTTTTCAACCTTGCTTGCATTAGATTAAAAACATTAATGCTAGCCTACAAAACCAAAAATGAACCTACACCCTCCTACCTCAAAGCACTTATCACACCCCTCACTGCACCGCGTTCTCGACAATCCTCTAGTACTAATAGACTGGTCCCTCCTGCTATCAAGGGACAAGGAAAACATAAATCTAAACTATTTTCTGTTCTGGCACTGAGGTGGTGGAATGAACTTTCTTTCAATGTCTGGACAGCTGAGTTACTGGGTGTCTTCAAATGATGACTGAAAGTCTAATTTTTTTCAGAAGTACTTGAATTAGTACTATGTTATACACACACAAAATAAAAATATTATTGCTTACTGCTTTGAGCAAAAAATAAATAAATAACACAACACCTACCCACTGAGTTTTGACTGATGGTATACTTAGCCTGTGTCTTAGTTAAGCACTTCCGTTAGTTGCTCTGGATAAGGGCATCTGCCAAATGCTGTAAATGTAAATGTCCTTTGGTGTTTTGTCCCAGAGTTGTTTTTTTTTTAGCCTGGTATGATGTTTACTAAGTTCATATATTGTCCATATATTATTTTGCAAAGTCCTTATATTCTCATGGATTAAACATTTGCAGGAATCTATATTCCCTTGTTTAATATTGTCTTAGAATACTACAGTCCCAGGTTCCATCTTCTTGAGGTTCAACCCATATATTGTCCCAACTGCTTTCCAGGTTCCCCTGTTTGGAAAATGTCGATTTTTTTTTTAGAGGACTAAGGCAATATGTTCCCTGGACCCTATATTACCAAAGCTCCAGATTCCCAGAGTCCTGGGTCATATACATTAGGGCTCCTATGATCTCATAGCACTATATTACCAAAGGTATACATTACCAGGTTCCAATGGAGGCTCTGTGGTTAAAGATCTGGGATACTGATCAGAAGGTTGGGGGTTCAAGACACAATACCACCAAGGTAGCATGCTTGGGTGCTTGAGCAAAGCTCTTAACCCTCAAGTGCTCACATGTATACTAAATGAGATGAATATTGCTCTGGGGTTGTCAACTATATGGTGCAAATGTATATTCCCAGGGCCCAATCCTACCAGGGTTAATATTTCTTAGTGTCAGGTCAATGTGTCATCAGGATCACATTGTTTTAATTTGTGGTTTTCTCCTATTAACATGACCATGGCACTACCATCTATACCTATATTATAAAACATGCATACCCCAGCATTAAATCATGTGTAAGATGCCACTTAAGCTTGCTTTCTGGTTTCACTGCTCTATGGTCACCCCATGACCCCAACCCTGATCCTTGGGTTATGATTAGAATAAATATTTGTTTTAAATACTTCTAATGAAGCATTTCTACACATTCACCTTCTCATGCACACGTTCAGGTTTGACCTGTTTACTGGAAAACAATGTACATAAGGGCCAAAATGGAATTTTCTTTCACACATTGTTTAATGTCTTCCTAAATTACACACAACCTTAAGACAGTGATAGCGGTGGAATTCACCCCTCACTTCCTTCGGTATACCTAAGGACAGCAATGCAGCGGTGCTTTAGTATTTAGCTTACACAGCTTTTCTTATCAAACAGATCCTCATCCAAAGATTAAAATTTCACTGTCACCGTCATCATGATTGTCATCTCATAAAATGCATCCTAGCTGCACTGCGCCTCTGTAGTAAATCACAGCAACTGTGTTCTGTTCAGCTGCATTGCATTACTTACAAGACTTAGACAAAAACATCTGAATGGTAAATAAATTTATTTTCCCTGTTGATATTTGGTGGGCAGCATGGTGGTGTAGTGATTAGCACATCCACCTCACAGCAAGAAGGTCCTGGGTTTAAGTCCTGGGCTTGGCGAGGGCATTTATGAGTGGAATTTGCAAGTGTGGAGTGGCGAGCTGTTCAGTGTGTACCCTGCACATCCGCCTCACAGCAAGAAGGTCCTGGGTTCGAGTCTGGGCATTTCTGTGAGGAGTTTGCATGCACTCTCTGTGCTTGCATGGGTTTCCCCTGGGTATTTCGGTTTCCTCTCACTGTCAAAGACATGCACATTAGACTGGCTGTTACAAATTGCACCTAGGTGTGAGTGTGATTGTGTGTTGGACTTGTGATGGTCTGGTGAGCTCTTGAGGATGCCTCCTAGCGACCCTTGTAGGATTAAATGGTTTGGCCAGTGAGTGCATGAGTGAGTAGTTTCATGCAAAAGTAATACAGTAAGTATTAATATAATGAAAAAAGTAAAAAAAACTAACAAGAAAAAAGGAGATTGAAAGAGAAAGAATGAGAGAGAAAAAGGCTGTTTAAATATTTCATGGTCTGTTGCAGTGATGATCATTTTTACAAAGCCAGATCAACACTGGGGTTGTACAATTGTTATTCTATTACCAATTATTTTCTTATAGCTGCCAATGTAAAGCTCTTTTCACCAGAATGCAGATGATTAACATCCGTCCCTGAAACAGATCCTGGTGCATAATGGCCGCACTTGGGAGCATGGATTAGATGCCTCCATTTGTTCTAATCACCAATAGATAAAGGAAAGCAATTCAACTGTGTGAATAAATGACCACATTCACAGCTGCTTGAAGCAGAACGCCAGTGATTTTTTATAGACTGGAGACCCAAATGCATTAAAAGCTAAACAGGATTTCAAACATCCAGAGTAATTCTCATTAAAAAAAATAGCCATCACATATAAAAGCTTTTCCCATCCAGCTCATACAGCCTCCTACAGAATCCTGGGTTCTGCAAGGGCATTTCTGTGTGAAGATTGCATGTTCTCCCCGTGATTGTATGGGTTTCCTCCAGGTATTACAGTTTTCTCCCACAATCCAAAGACATGCACATTAGTTTTGGCTGAGATAGACTCCAGTCTCCCTGAGGCCCTAATAAAAGATTAAGCGGTTCAGCAAATGAGTGAGTAGGTAAAAATGGTAATAGTATTAAAATGACTGTCTGAAAGGGGCATGGCCCAAAGTCTTGAAGACAGGTTTGTATATTAGAAGTGATTATGTTGATGTGTTGAATACACAACCTTTATTGATTCATATTCAGTGCTATAGACACGATATTAGCCTCGTAGCGCTAGCACACAAGTTTGAAAGCTCAGTTCTTTGAAAATGTAATGCTGCTCACACAAGGTCTCTTTTATTTGTTCTCCCCCAGCTTGGCAGCCATTTACAAAAAAAAAAAAAATGGCAACAACTCAAAAGAGACTTCAACAGCACTGGTCCATTATAGCCATCTCTTTCTCATCCCTGTGCTTGCTCTAAGGTTCCATGTGATAAACGCATCAGCTCTCTCTCTCTCTCTCTCTCTCTCTCTCTCTCTCTCTCTCTCTCTCATCACATGTACTCCTTATTTTTTGCTCCTAACCATCAGGGGAGTTGAGAGCTACTCTGACCTTCACACAGCTTGCACGCACCAAGCACACTTGTTTCGAATTCTCACATACCATCACTGCAAACCTAAGAGGGTTTAAAAAAAAAGAAAAGCATGTTCTTCACTTGCTTGCATGGGTTTTCTCCAGATACTCCAGTTTCTTCCCATATTAGGCTAATTGGCTGTTCCAAATTGCCCCTAAATATGAGTGTGAGTGTGTTGCCCTGTAACGGACCGTTTGAGCTATATACCAGTGTAGGGTATACCAGTGTCGGTTGAGATAGGCGCCAACCTTCTAGCAACCCTAATAGGATTAAGTGGTTCGGCAAATGAACGAATGAGTGTTTTGCTAAAAATATGGAAAAACAAAGTGCATTTTAAAAAGTTTGTTTAATTTTATGCAATTAAAAAAATATATAAGTTCAATTAAAATGCAAAAATCTAAAAAAGAAATTTTTAGTTTCTTCAATTTTTGCTTCTTATTTTTGTGTTTTATCATCATTCTGTACACATTGATTAAAAATTACTGAATCTAGTTTTCAAAATGCAACACTGCTGTTTTATTGGCAGTACAATGAATGTATTTTATTTGTTTCTTTGTTTGTTACAAGGTAACAGATTAATAATTTCACTTCTTCACTGGCTGTGTGTTAAATGTTTTGAGTTCTTACTCACTCATTAACCAAACTGCTTAATCCTATTAGGGTCCCAGGGAGGCTGGAGTCTATCTCAGCCAACACAACACTCAGCAAAGGAGTGGTACACCCTAAACAGCAATTTGGAACAGCCAAATTTGGAGCATATCTTTGAACTCTGGGAGAAAAACAAAGCCCTTGTTGAGCCCGCTACTTAAACCCAGTGTTACGTCCGTGGCCAACTCTCTCCCCAACTCTCACACACGGCGAGCACACTCCCCCGAATACTAACCAATCAGCACCCGCACCTCATTACCGGAACTCATCACCACCTCCATATTAGGCCTAACTAGACACACTTCGGTGTCTAGCCTCGTTAGTAGGCTAGACACCGTGTTTCCGACAGGACGTGTTTTCACCGCCACTCTAACCAGCGCTTTGGACTTACCTCTACTTCCTTGCTACATCCTCGCCCCTCGTGGCAGGTTTATTTTCCGTGTCTTTTCGTTATATGTGTGTGTGGCTCTCCGAGCCCTACTCCTGGGT
>JAQMYF010000012.1:18236462-18238678 GCA_030014195.1 Neosilurus mollespiculum | reverse complement strand
ATTCTGGAGGGACTTTGTATTTACTGTGGCCAAGCGGGACATGTCTTAGCAAGTTGCCCCATACGACCTCCTCATCATACGGTGAGTCAGGACAATATCGAAGCGCTCAAATCCCATCCACTGTCCACGTCAGTAGAAATCACGACTCCTATGTGCTCTCTCACAGTCATCGCGCTCATCAATTCCGGCGCCGGGGGCAACTTCATCTCAGAGGACATGTGTCGGAAGCTCCAACTCCCGGTCCACCGCTGCCGAACACCGTTCACCGCTCAGTAACCGGGGAACCCGTCATGCCACAAGAATATCAGCTCCAAACCGAACCAGTGCTCCTGAAAGTAGGATCCCTGCACCAAGAGAACCGTTCCTTCCTAGTCCTCGAAATTTCTCATGCTGACATCATCCTCGGTCTGCCCTGGCTCATGCGCCACTCCCCGACAATCTCCTGGAGCACCAGGGAAATCTTGAAGTGGGGAGAAGGATGCTTCTCACAATGCTTCCCGCAGCGGCCTCAAAAACCGTGTCATAAACAGATCGGTATTGCTACAACATCCGTAGAGAGTCCAGCAGCTCAGATGACGCTCTTGATCCCCGAGGAGTACACCGCCTTTCACGACGTGTTCAACCCTGGACTCGCCGCCGAACTGCCTCCCCACAGGACCTGGGACTGCGCCATCGAACTGGTACCTGGGCGAGTGTGCCCTCTCTCGCTACCGGAACGCCGAGCAATGGAGGAATACATAACAGAGGCCCTGCAACAAGGCTATATTCGACCGTCGACCTCACCAGCAGCCTCCAGCTTTTTTTTGTGGCCAAGAAGGACGGAGGCTTACGGCCTTGTATAGACTATCGTGCTCTAAACCAAGTTACTATCAAATTCAAATATCCGTTACCTCTGGTTCCTGCAGCCCTGGAACAACTCCGTGGGGCACGCATGTTCACCAAGTTGGACATCTGTAGTGCCTACAACTTGATCAGGAGTCGATCTGGAGATGAGTGGAAGACAGCGTTCATTACTCCGAGTGGACATTATGAATATTTGGTTATGCCATATGGATTAGCTAACGCCCCGTCGGTCTTCCAGGGGTTTATGAACGAGATCTTCCGAGACATGCTGGACCGTTTTGTTATCATCTACATTGACGACATTCTCATCTATTCTCCAGACATTACCACCCATGTCCAACACGTGACCCAGGTGCTCCAACGCCTACATCAACACCACCTATTCCTGAAGGCAGAGAAATGTGCTTTTCACCAACCCACTGTCTCCTTTTTGGGTTACGTGATATCATCCCACGGGGTCCGGATGGAAGAGGAAAAGGTCAAGGTCATCCAAAACTGGCCCGAACCCGAGACTGTGAAGGCTCTACAGCGGTTTCTGGGGTTTGCGAACTTCTACTGCAGATTCATCGAGAACTTCAGTAGCCTGACCGCCTCACAGACCACGCTCCTGCGTGGTAAGCCCAAGACCCTCGTCTGGACCGACTCAGCCAAGCAAGCCTTCCACCGCCTCAAAGACGCATTCCTCTCGGCACCGGCACCCCTTAAGGCCCTTCATAGTGGAAGTAGACGCGTCAACCAGTGGGGTAGGAGCCATTCTCTCCCAACGGCAGGAAGGGATAAACCGGCCAAGACCCTGCGCTTACTTCTCCCGCAAGTTGAGCCCCGCGGAACAAAATTATGATGTGGGGAATTGTGAACTGCTGGCCATCAGACTTGTGTTGGAGGAGTGGCGTCACTGGCAAGAGGGGGCACAACACCCCTTCCAAGTAATCACGGACCACAAGAACCTGTGCTACCTGAGAGACGCCAAACGGCTGAACCCTCGCCAGGCCCGATGGGCACTGTTCTTCACCAGGTTCGATTTTACCATTAAGTACTGTCTGGGATCATTAAATACCAAGGCTGATGCCCTGTCTCGTATTCATGACCCAGACGAGGTATCGGACACCCCCACCGCAATTCTCCCTCCCAAAGTGTTCGTCAATGCAGTACAGTGGGACCTAGACGAACAGATCCAAGCCGCCGTGGAAGCGGACCCAGCTCCACCTGAAACACCCCCAGGACGTCAGTACGTACCCAAGAACCTCCAAGTTTCCCTACAAGAGGCAGTGCATGCCAACCCAGGCACGGGTCATTCCGGGATCGCCGCAACTCTCACTCTCCTCCAAGAGCGTTATTGGTGGCCCGGGATGGCCAAAATAACCAAGAGGTTC
>JAQMYF010000012.1:18226462-18231462 GCA_030014195.1 Neosilurus mollespiculum | reverse complement strand
CTCAGTATTTCACATTGACATGCATGCTTATTTCTGCCATCTTTCTGAAGGTCCCTCCAAACCTTCAGTCAATAGTGATCAATGCTTATCAAAGCTTTAATACATCACTTTTATATATATATATATATATAATTTTTTTTTAAGCGTTTGCAGTATTGCCTTAAAAATGTATAGTTTTGAATATTAGATGCTTTCTTGCAAAACACCATAGCTGCCAATTTGTAATAGTTAGGTAATTTGCTAACCAAAAGATAAACAAGTAGATACAATCAATTCGCAGCCCTCAGCAACACAGTGGCAACTTGGTGAGCAGTAATGACATGGCGAAGGCCAATTTTGACATGGTGACCTCAATTTGACCTTGAAAAAATATGTCAAGGTAATGGTCCTCAGAACTCCGGTAAGAGTGTGTTAAGGTGGAGTTATGTTTTAAACATAAAGGTCCTACAGCAATGTGATGATTAGTAATTGTGAAGGCAAATTTTGGTGAATTTTTACAAAGTGACGTGTTAAGGAGATGGTATTAAGGTGGGCTTATATTTAATATATGAAGGTTCTTTGACAAACTAATGATCAGTAATTGCGCAGTAAAGAAATGTGATGGATTGATGGATGGATGGATGGACAGACCTTGACTACATTCCCCTCCCGAAACTCTATGTTGGCGGAGAATGAAAGGAAAAGAAAATCATATATCACATTTAATTCATTCATCCATTTGCCAAACCACTTAATCCTACTGGGGCTGTGGGGAGGTTGGAGCCAACTCTTCATGCTGTGAGGTGGACATGCTAACCACTATGCCACCCATCGTCATTTAATTTTTGCTCAAATTTCAATTAGTCCAAAAAGAAATATTTGGTATAGTAGAGCAGGTTTTCTTCCATTTTGCTGGACAATAAAAAACCTTCACTTCTGGGATGAGTGCAGTACAAACAGTTGTGCTTCTGGTCGAAGATGCAAATGTCTAAACAGAAATGTAATCAATAATCAATGCACTGTGCATGTCAGGTCATTTCTATTCAACTGAATGTCATTTTGCTGATGAAATGGTTTGACTGAGATCTTAGATGGTGAGACAGACACTCAGTCGTAAGTTATATCTTCCACCTCTTAATCTTTATTCCTGGATAAAACTATTTACATACACCATCCTTGACTGCAATAATCTACTGTGATTTATGCAGCCTGGAATCAAACACTCGTCAAAGACATCTCGCTACAAGGTCTCATGACACGAATAGTTTTTCTTCAGTTCTCCAGAGCGAGAGCCACAAAGCCGATGGTGCTGCGCCGCATGGCTCAGCAGTTCATTCAAGCGCTCTTGGGCTTTAGAAATAAGAGGAGGTGTTACATTACACAGATAAGAGGAGGAACAAGATAAAGTGAGGGAACGCCATCAGGTCGGGTCCTTATCGTTTAGTGCCTGAACAAAGCCAGAGAGTGAGAGATACCGTAGGTCTGTGTGTATCTGAACTGCTGCTGTTGCTACAGTATATGTAAAGTCACTATTCAGAAATGACAGCAGGAATGATTTACTCTTCCACATAGGAATGGAAGCACACACACATTTCCTTTGTATATACAAAGGAACACTACGACAAAAAGAATGTGCATGGTGGGTTACTCAATCAGATTTACTACTTAAGAATGACACGAGGTGATGCCACCTACACCAACATGTCAGGACGCAATTACTGATAGCATCATGACCCTGATACGACTTGAGCATTTCCAGCCAGTCATATGACTCAAAGATGTTCTACATCAGTGGAAATTCAGCAACTAACTGAAAATTAGAAGTCTGTCCAGAAACAGAGCTGTGATTCATAACAGCAAACGTCTCATACATTCCTGTCTATCAAAATTAATAAACAACTCCTACAACAGTCTACAATCTATTCAGGTGTGGCATAGAGGTCTAATAGTGGGTAGCTTTGCCGACTCATAGCCCTGAGTCCCATGGTCCCTGGTTCGATCCTGCTTTCAGGTCACATGTGAGGGGTTTTGATGAAAAACAAGGTATTTCCCTTTCACCAGAATTTTCTTTTTTATAACACAAAGTATACAAATCTGTAATAAATGCAACTGAAGCTAAAGGTCCTGGGTTCGAATCCCGTGCTAGACAAAGGGTATTTCTATGAAGATTTCACATGTTGTCCCTGTGCTTGCATGGGTTTCCTCTGGGTACTCCAGTTTCTTCCCACAATCTAAAGACATGCACATTAGGCTAACAGTCAGTTCCAAATTGACACTAGATGTGAGTTTGAATGGTTGTATGTGTGTTGGTTCTGTGATGATCTGCACAGCTTGCCAGAACATCACAGAACCAACACACACACTTTGTGACCCCAAGACTTAATTACAAAGAAAAACAAGGATGTGTCAGACTTTCATTACAAAAAAATAAATAAATGAATACATAAAAAAACACTTCATTAAATATGTTATGAAATGAAAAAACATTAAATTACCAGCTTGTACCAAACAAGAAAAAAATGCATTTATGGCATTTATTATAAAATCAATTAACCAATCAGACTAAGAATCAAGACTTCCATCTTGGATCTTCCATTTATTACCCAAACCAGTTTTCTTGTTTAGGGTCGCAGGAAGCCGATTATAGGTGAGGGCATAGACAATCAGTTTAATGTATATGTCTTTGGACTGTGGGAGGCAACCAGAGTAACCAGAAGAAACCCATGCAAGCATGGTGAGAACAAACTCTACACAGAAACATCCTCACTGAGCCCGGGACTTAAACCCAGGATCTGCTTGCTGTGCGGCAGGCATGCTAACTTCTATGCCACCATGCCGCCCCCAGTTGTCTCTGTTATCTAAAACCTCATTTATAGTGCTTTCAATTTTATCCACTCGCAATTTTGGGGGACGTTTAGTAGGTAATGACTATTTAAAGAAAATCCAGAGTCATTTGAGAGTATACATGAGTTGATTCAGAAGGTTTTAAGGCATCTTTAAGCATTTTCTCGAGGCAAGTTTAGACATAGAGCTTAGACATAGAGACACTAAGCAGTCTTTAAACGTCTCGAAGCCAACAGACAGACAGACAAGCCAATAAAATGGACGGTGCACATGATTAAAACTGGAATAAATAGACAGAGAAGCAAGAGTGACGTTTTATGTACCTTACAGTAAAAGTATATCCAGTGTCACTAATATTCTGTAATATCACCGTTTCATCTCTGATGTGTCTGAATGGCGATTTTATTAAGCTTTTCCTTGAATTAACAAGACAAAGTGTCTTCATAAGGTTTTCACTCCCCAGAGGCCAAAGATTTCTCTGTGTGTGCACGAACAGATAATGTGATAAAAAAAAAAACAACACTACCACCACCAACAACAACAACAACAAAATGAAGAAGGCAATATAAAGATCCAGATAGAGGCACTGTGCCAGAACATATCTTTTAACTGGAGAAAAAAACCCCCACAAACTAAAGCATGGAGAAAAACCCAGAGCTTTGATGTCTGTATGTTTGTTTTAGTCTGAATCTGCGCATGCAGCGCATCTTAAATTACTTTGCGCTGGGGGTTTTTCAAGGGCTGAGTAGATGAAGTGGGTCACTGTTTGTGCTCATTAGGACCCTGTATTCCTCAGAGCCCTTTACACTGTGTGAGCTGTGATCTACTCCTGGATGCTCTGAAAAAGCAGGCTTTTAAAACATACCACAGAATTAGAAGGTGGACACATTCATCTGAGTTGGTGCCATCCATCTGACAAATATTTGACACCTTTTAAAAGATCCACCCTATGATTACACCCCATTTATATTAACAATATTACATCATTTAAATGATATTAAGGTAGGGAATGACCTTAATAGAAGGTTTTTAAGTAACACCTCCAAAACCAATGCTAGTGCACGGCATGGGGCTTGTTGAATTGGCCAACAAGATTCACAAGCTAGTAGAGACACTTTGTGGGCCAGATTGATTGGATGACACTAAAACTGGGTTATCACTCAGATCAGAGTTTATTATATGAGCAGATATCTTAGATACGTTACCAAAGAAGAGCACAAGGGAAACATGAAGAGTGTCACACTTTGTAGAGTGTAAATACAGGGTGACCCATTCAAACCTCCCACATTTTAAAGGTAAATAATAAAAAAAAAGAAATCATGAAAGATAAGCAAATTATTATTTGCACACATGGTCCATTTGTTGCCCAACCTCAACTATCCTCAGCAGCCAACATGGTGTGGTAAGGAACACAGCAAGATCAATGTTTCCGGATTGGGAGATCTCGTTGCGTAAGAGTGTTTGGTATTCCCTTGACCTTGGCCCTCATGATTTTGTTTACTGTGGGCTACCTTAAATCATGAGCTGATACTCACTTACCCCAAACTTTTGAAATTCTTAAGGATGCTATTACGTTTTTAACACATTTACAGTGGGGCAAAAATTTAGTATTTTTAGTAGTAATTTTGTATTTAATTATTAGAAAATAGAAGACATACAAGACCACTGATAATCTCCCTCGATATGGGGCTCCACGCAAGATCTCACCCCGTGGAGTCAAAATGATCACGAGAACGGTAAGCAAAAATCCCAGAACCACACGGGGGAGACCTAGTAAATGACCTGCAGAGAGCTGAGACCAAAGTAACAAAGGCTACCATCAATAACACACTACTGTGCCAGGGTCTCAAATCCTGCAGTGCCAGACGTGTCCCCTGCTTAAGCCAGTACATGTCCAGGCCTGTCTGAAGTTTGCTAGAGAGCATTTGGATGATCCAGAAGATGATTGGGAGAATGTCATATGATCAGATGAACCCAAAATAGAAATTTTTGGTAAAAACTCAACTTGTCATGTTTGGAGGAGAAAGAATGCTGCGCTGCATCCAAAGAACACCATACCTACTGTGAAGCATGGGGGTGGAAACATCATGCATTGGGGCCGTTTTTCTGCAAAGGGACCAGGACGACTGATCCGTGTAAAGGAAAGAATGAATGGGGCCATGTATCGTGAGATTTTG
>JAQMYF010000012.1:18209789-18220379 GCA_030014195.1 Neosilurus mollespiculum | reverse complement strand
CCCCCCCCCCCCCCCCCCCCCCAAAAAAGAAAAAATTAAAAAACCCCAACATAAAATCTTATTTTTTTTTGTGTGTGCGATTCTGCGTAGTAGTTTATAGTAAAACTTTAAATTAGCATAAAACACAATTTACGGAGCTGTTTTTCATTATGTTTGTGTGAAATCTGTACTAATGAATGAGTATGCTCAAAAGACGCTATTAGCTCTACAGTACTTAGTTCGGATGAAAGCGCAGAGCTTACCTGACCTGCCTCTGCCATGGTTGAAATATATAAATGGAAATGATAAAAATCCTGTTTTATTTTGCATTTTCTTTACAGTTTTGCACGGTACAAACTAGTAAAACTCTGAAAATGGATTTAAAAGACATTGTTATACAGGTCTTAGGCTAGACTATGGTGACCAGTTGTTTATAATGTCTAGGTAGCGGCTGGTGTCACTCCCTTATCAGAGGTCTCTAGTTCAAGGTAAAAAAGCTTTCAAACTGAATATATTTCAAAAGATGATGTCATAAAGTGGCCATGACCATTGTGATGGGGCAGGTGGAGTGATGATTTTTATGCTATAGGAAAATATGGAAGAAAATATGAGTCATGGAATTCAGTGCTGTACTGCCATAGAAATGTGTGCTTACAGGCCAATGAGTGTGAGCTGTCTGATACAGTTTTGAGTAGGCCAGTAGACTCCACCTCCCTTGTTTCAGTGTGACCCCCTTTTGAAAATCCCTCAGATGGTAATTATAGAACGGCCCCTAAATTAAAATGTCCTTTCTATGGAGACGACCATAATAAGTGTCTGTTTACACACACATACACACACACGCACGCACACACACAGCTACACTAAAATAAACAAAGCATCAACTCTTCTTCTATAATGGATCGTATTTTTAAGATTTTATTTATAAGCCTCCGCAGTTTACTTTGTATTCTAAATGTATTTTTTATCTGCAGCTTTGTTGAATTCTTGCTTCTGATTGGTCAGAAGGTGGTGGTTTGTTTTCTTCAGTGCAGCTCTAATACAGTTCCAGAATTTAGTAATGTCTTCAGGAACTTTTTAGGCATGTTTAATTTAAATGAAATTTGTATAATATTTATGGAAGGATTTCTTACAATCTGATAAAAAGGGGTCTTGTCACAAGAGCCTGTCTCAGTCATCTCTGGGCGAAGGCGGGGTACACCCTGATCAGCTCACCAGACTATCACAGGGTCAACACACACAACTATACACAGTAATCTAGAACAGGCACTTAGCCTTATGTGCATTTCTTTGGACTGTTGGAGGAAACGCATGCAAGCACAGGGAGAACATGCAAACCCCACACAAAAATGCATGCATCCCGGTCCTTCTTTTTGTGTGGCAGACATGCCAACCAGTACACCACCGTGCTGCCCAATCACTGGACAGTAAATGAATAAAAATTGTGATGTCTCTATTTATTAAAGGTCGGTAGACTGATAAGATAAAAAAAAGTAAAACTTCACACAGTGTCTTGTTGTGGAAAAATGTTCAACTTAAGGGTGATCAGTGCATCACCAGTCTATCACACGACCAAGTCATCGATTACTTTTCTATAACAGTGCACCAGAAGGTGTTTCATTCCTTTCTCTGATTCAAGGTGATACCCCTGCCTTCACTCGACACGCTGCAATCCTGCTGCAAAGGCAGTAGTACAAACTTTTAAATAAGCAAAGAGCCATATGAAAAAAAAAAAAAACAGACCCGGAGAAAACAAGGAAGCGTTTTGCAAGGAGCATGAATCAAAACATAACCCGACAGCTCCAGCACTTTGTCTGCGTTTATCGTGACTAATGCTAACCCTTTTAAAGGTGTGACACCGCTGGAGAGAAACAACTCGGCAGACACAATTCATGCGGCAAATGAGTTCACTTCTGCTTGAGTGAGAATCAAAGAGCAAAAGTGAGGGAGCAGACGGCAGCGCGCACTCCTTCACCGCCTCCGCTCTCCGCTGGATTATACACACAGCTGCTGAGACGGAGAGACGGAGAACAGTCGCGTCATTTCACTTACATTCCGAGCGCGATGGCGGGTTTAGCCTGTGGCACCTGACACTTTTACCTCACTGATAAACATTCGGCTGGAAGAAAATGATGAGAGAGACATGCAGCACATTTTTATTTCATTAAGAAATCATTTAAACATCATTTCCTCATAATACAATGGGAATAATTCTACACTTAAAAACATTTTCACACCATATGATACATTATGGGCGGCATGGTGGCAGAGTGTTTAGGACAGTGCCTCACAGCTAGACAAGGCCACACAGGATAGTGCGTCACAGCAAGAAGGTCCTGGCTTGAAGTCTGGTCTCGGTGTTTCTGTTTGGAGTTTGCATGTTCTCCCTGTGTTTATGTGGGTTTCCTCCGTGTACTCCGGTTTTCTCCCACAGTCCAAAGACATGCACATTAGGCTAACTGGCAGTTTCAAACTGCCACTAGGTGTGAGTGTGAGTGGTTGTCTGTGTGTTGCCCCTGTGATGGTTGAGGATCCAGGGTTCAGGGTTAACCCCGCCTTCGCCCAGTGTTAAGGCACAGCCTTCCCACAAACCTATTAGGAGAAAGTGGTTCGGCAAATAAGTGAGTGAAGGTAAATAATAAATGTGACCAGCATAATACGGATTGAGTAGGAAATTTGACATACAGAAAAATTCATATATTTGGAAAGAGAAATTAATATGCTTCCAAATTGGGTATAATGCATAATTATAGCATGAAAATGGACTGAGTTACATCACTTTGCATGGCACTAATCAGGAAATGCTACTTCTGAGAAAATAGCAATTACAGTTACAGGACAATTTTCTACCTTGCGAATTAATCCATATGATTCTGGAGCAGGTCACAAATATTCTTATACTGCAGCACCACTGTATTTTCCACTCTTTAGTCTCCAGTCCAGTCCAGTGCATACACGACCATTAACATGTGGGGCAATCTGGATCAGCTAGTTAACCTAATGTGCATGCCTTTGGACTGTTAAAGGATACCAGAGTACTCAGAGGAAACCCACGCAAATATGAGGGGAACAAAACTCTAGAGGCCAGGGCCTTCCTACTGTGAGGTGTTTGTGCTAACCGCTACACCACTGTGCCGCCCAATCACTGTAAATTTCGATTTAAAAAAGCTTTTAAATTTAAAAATAATTAATGTTGTTCAAATCCCCACCACCACTACCGCCTGTTACAGATTAGATACTTGGTAGACTCCTCGGTAGTTCAAATTACAGCTGGTATTACTGTGCCTCTATCAGATTTGCACATCTGGATCCTGATATCTCTGTACCTGTTTTGGCAAAACTCCTCAGGACCTGTCAGATTGGATAGAGACTGTCAGTAAGCAGCAATTTTCAAGTCTTGACACAGATGCTCAGTCAGATTGGGGCAATTCAATTCACATTTAGGTTGTTACTGTAGATTTGTACCCCTCCTGCATAGCTTTGCCAGGATAAGGTGGACAGAAACAGCTTCTCTTTAAGAATTTACCTGTACTGGGCTTCATCCATCTTTCCATGAACGCTGACCCATTTCTCAGGCCACTGTTAATGAAAAGTATCCTCTTAATGATGCTACCACCTTCGTGCTTCACTGTAAAGATGTTATTATCAGGGTGATGAGCAGTAATGGGCTTCTACCAAATCCATCATCGAGCTATGACCAAAATCTTCAATCAACTATTTCAGTAATTACCCAGTCCCTCCTTTTTGGTAGATGGCATACTCTAGCAGTCGACTCAAGCACTCAAGCAATATTTCAAATTTATTTGTTTTAGGTGTATAACACATAGCACAATTATTCACAGAAAATAAGATGGAATTGTTGAGATGGAACGTCGAGGAGGATACGCAGGTGCGATGTGGCCCAAGGTGAAGCAGAGCTTGTGTTCCCACCCTGATGTTGATTATTTTCCCCTAACAGCACATCTTAAAGTGTTTCAAAATTGATTAAAGCATAAATTATTGTTATAACATCAAATGTTTCATGCTACATTAGGATAATTTATATTGTTTGGCTAATATATAGATTTATACAGTGTCTAAAAGCAGAGCTCCCGACTAATGTTTCTTGATAGGTGTTGGATCCTGAGTTTGCATCTTCTTGCCTTTCAGTGCCTTTCTAATTGCAGCTTTCATTTGTATCACCTGTCATGTTAGTTAAAGTATCCCGTACTATTGGGAATAGTAAAGCCTCATTACACCACCACCAACCAGTGAAGCAAGCAGGTGCCCCTTGCCTGGGAGGATGCCACCCGCATCTTTACAAACTGCTGTGCATGTTCATTCAGGGGCAGCCTAACACACTCTGAGTGGAAGCACTATCCACCCCCTCATATTCATGAACTCACAGACTAACATGATTGGCTGGTGATCGCTTTAAGTGACAGGAAGGTGAATTTATGCCATCCTTACCTCCTTTGAGAGCTTGGCCAATTAGCTTCCATGGACTCATACACTGGCAGCATCAATCTGGATTCAAACCTATGATCTCCAGGTTGATAGTCACACACCTTGTTGATGCACCACTTAAGAGCTTAACATAAAAAACAAGCTCATGTTCTGTCAAGCTTCTTATTTCGGCGTTTGCTCCAGACACAATTATTTACTTGTAAGTTTATCTGGCTACCTGAGTTCTTTATTCTGCCCAAGTCTGAGCAGTCTTGTATGAGCCTCTATTGGTTTGGTTTTAAATAATGTACATATTTATATTTTTTATTGTTGCCTGTCAGCATGTAAGTCAATGAAGTTTAACAGACAATCAGCATCATCTTAACAATGTGGTAGCCTCACCGGGTTTTCTGCGGTGGAACATGATCTTTGACTACACGTGACAAAAACATCTTGTTATCACAATGAACTGCAAAAATGTTATCACAATTCACACTATAATGCAATAGTCATCCAGTGTTTTTGTTTGTTTGTTTGTTTGTTTTTTTGCAATATGCTTTTGTAAATCAACACTGTCTGACCAGTAAGAACTGGGGAAGTTTGATGAGCAGCCGTAGCCTAATGGTTAGACAAGCGGCTTTGGAACTGAAAGGCTGCTGGTTCGATTCCTGAACCAGCAGGAAAAAAAATGGGTGATGGTGGGGGGAGTGAGCTGCATCTTCCCATCCTCCACCTTCCAAAATGCAATTCACTAAGCATGTCTAATTTCATTTTACATATTAGCCAAACTCAGAATTATTCTATATAGTTCTCCATTCATTCAGTTCAGTTCCTTCAGCAGACACAAAAATTGCTTTATAGTTTGTCTCGTGTCTCTCTCCTACTGCGTGCTCTGGCCTTAACACAGCGTTGGCGAAGAAAACCGAGAGAGCCGTAGTAGAGAAGGTCAAGAGGACGGCACTCTCCAACAGAGCATGAAGGCTTCAGGCTCTCAATACATCCAGCCAGCCAATAAAACCCAGAGAAAATATGAGCCACATCATACAGCACTTCACAATAAAATCATCCGCAGGAAAAATTTCCCTCTCAGCTATCATTTTCCCCCAAACTCTCAATAAAGTTTTCAATATGTCCAAGGATAAGCCTTGGGAAATCTCAATAAGGGTAAAGAATTGTAAGGGGGGAAAATAGAAAAAGGTGATATGTAGAAAATATAAAAAAGTCTTGGTTATTGCTCTAAAATACTGTCTCGTAGCTATTCATATAAAATGGATGTTTTAGTAATTTAAAAAAACTATTAAAATAATGTCAACACATCCTTATTCTTTAGATAGGCTGTACTGGGATCAATGCATCCACACCCCATAAACCCAAACCTCTTCATCTATCTGTGATCCAATTCTTTTTTTCCCCAGACAAGAATCTCATTGCTTTTAATTATATACTTCCTGCGGTATTGACCTATACTTCACCATCCAGGATGTCACATCATTAAGAGCCAGCGGAGTTTGAAATTGGTCAATATATTTCACAAATGACCTCCACAGAAGAGCTGCTCGCTTCCTCAGCAACTTCACCCCCTCCGTTCAGAGTGCAGGGCAATGATTACGATAATGTCCTCTCAAATCCGTTCTGTTTTCTCATCTGAAGAAGAGAGGGGATGTTGGCAAGTACTAATTCATTACGAAGGACAAACAGCGAACGATTTATGCACTAGTTCATCTGCCTAACTTTCAGACTCTATTCAACCAAATCAGCATCCATCCACAACAACAGGAATGTGCTCCATATCTCCAGAATAGCAATAAAAATATAACACAAACATAATAATAACTAAAGGGGCACTCAGTGGGTACAAGGTTCCTCCACAGTGCTGTATAGATAATGTGCAAATACTGTGTGTAGGCCCTAGAAGGGTACTTGTTTTTATTTACCCATTTGCTCATCTTACATTTAGTTCTACAGTATATGATCTAGACCAAATTAACGAAAACACTCTCATGTGAAGGATTTTACAAGATAGCTGGAGTTTGACCTTTTAGGGTGACTTAAGATCAAAGGTAACTGTTTTATTTGAAAGTCCATATATGGTTTCTAATTAATGTTTTATAGTAACAGTATGTCTATCAGAACACATTTTTTATAGTTATAAGTGCTCTAACTCCAAAACTTTGTGACCTTGCTTTGACCATGACAAAACAAAATAATCTCAAGAACTCAGATAGAGTAATGTTACCACCAAGTTTGGTGCAAATTGGTGTGTGTGTATGGTCAGGATTTTGTTGCAACACGCATGCAACCATCCACACTCACGTCTAGGGGGAATTTGGAATAGCCAATTAGTCTAATGTGCATGTCTTTGGACTGTAGGGAGGAAACGAGTACCTAGAGGAAACCCACGCAAGCACAGGGAGAACAGGCAAACTCCACACAGAGATGCCCACACTGCAAAATCCACACTTGCCGAGCCCGGGACTTGGACCCAGGACCTTCTTGCTCTGAGGCGAACTGGTTAACCACTACACCACTGTGCACAATTTCATCCATTTAATCCAATTACTTCAGCATGCCATTTCTCCTGATTTCAGTGTAATATACTGTTTTGACTGTGGCACATGAGGAACAGCATTTGCTTAATACATCGCCATCTCATCCTGCTAAATTATGATAAATTATCTCTTATTTAGGCATAAGCTCTGAAAGACTGTCAGAAAGAAAGCAAAAAACATAGAGAGAGACATGCAGAAAAAAGCAACAGCTCATAAAATGTGTAATTTAGGAAATGTGCAGTGAGTTTTCTGGCTAGAATGGGATCCACAGGAGCTCAGCAGTCGTTCACGAGTCCTCATTATGGGTATTACACAATGACACTATCTGTACTGCATCTCTGTCTATATTCAACTGTAACCTGAGGTATCCATGGCTTAAAGTAGAAGGAGTTATCTACCACTACAAACACAAAAACACTGAAAAAGTAGAAATGCTAGCAGCATCAGCATGGTGCGCCAATTCTGGTTCTGACAGTTCCTCAGCATCAGTGTTGTTTTGTTTGTTTATTTATACCTGTGGTGATACACTTTAATTAATTCTGCTGAGTTTGATTGCTGGTTACATTCCTAATGTTTACCTATTTACCAAATAGAGTCATACCCACATTTTATGTAATTAGAAATTTCTAGAATGTCTATAAACATTCAGAGAAAATGAAGCCATGGTAGTAAAACAGACATAGAGGAAATCATTAAAGAGGACAAAGACAGTCTGGATCTAAGACAAATAAGGATGATCATTGGACATAGAGAATGTTGGTAATAAGTAATTTTTATTTGAAGTAGTAGAGATTAGTAATGTTGTTTGGAAGCAATGCAAACAGTGATTAGTAATTTGAGCAATGATAATCTGCAAGTGGTCATTGGGAACAGTGGTGAACAGTGATGCCATTGGGGACAGAGGGAGGATTAAATACTGGTCACTAGAACCAAAGAATGGTGTGATCAGTTATTAAGATGAGTTATAGTGATTTTTTTGAATTTGGTAACAACGGAAATCCCTTATTGGCCATTGGCAACAATGACGACGAGAGCTTTCGGCCAAGCTCCCTTTTTTTGGCCAAGCTCTTTTCCATTGACATAGAGCTTTTCAAGCAGGGGATCAGAGCAATGGGGACCAACAGAGATCTGTGGAGATCACGAATTAAAGTAGCGCCAACCAAGAGAGAGAGAGAGAGAGATGTCACTGAGAACAATAGTGGTGAAGCACCTTTCATCATGTCATTGGAATTGATGGTGTTCACTGATTGGCTGTAGGGAATGGTCATAATCAGTAATGTCACTGTGAACAATGGTAATCAGTTATTAGTCACAGGAAACACTGGTGAACAGTGATATTTATTGGTTATTTTTGAAATAACTGTCACCATTGAGGACACTGGGACTACTGCTGATGTCATTTCAGGAAAGATCTGGAATGGTGATTAATGATTGGCAGTTGGAAACAGCCATAATTAGTAATGTCATTGAGAACAATGGTGATCAGTTATTGGTCTCTGGCAACAATAGGGGTTCAGTTATTGGTCACTGGGAGTAATAATCATCAGTTATTGTTCAGTGGGAACAATGGGTCTCAGGTATTGGTGTCTGGGAACAATATGGGCTGAGTAATTGGTAACTGGGAACAATGACGGTCACTTATTGGTCACTGGGAACAATGGCGATTAGTGATTTCGTTAAAAAAAATTGTGATCATTTATTAGGCACTGGAAACAATGATGATCAATGATAACAGTAATGATGGTGACTGGTGATGTTATTTGGAAATGATGGTGATTAGTGTTTAGCTGTTGGGAAGGGTTGTAATCAGTAATGTCACTGGGAACAGTGGTGATCACTTAGTTATTGGTCACCGGGAGGCAATGTTGAACACACACTTGGAGCAGTGGATAATACACACATTGGGGCGCCCGGACAGCAGTTGTGGGTTGGGTGCCTTGTTCAAGGGCACTTCAGCCATAGAGGTGAACGAAGTTAAGGTGCACCTTACATCCCACCACCCATTTTTTTCTGCTGGTTCAGGAATCGAACCAGTGTCTTCCAGTCCCAAACCTGCTTCTCTAACCATTAGGCAACAGCTGCCCATTGGGAACCATTGTAATCACTGACTGTTGGAAACGATGACGATCAGTGATGGGTCATTAGGAACAATAGTGATTAGCGATTGGCTATTGAGGAACCATGGTGAGTAGAAATGGCTTCTTAGGAACAGTGAAGTTCAATGATTGGTCAGTGGGCATGCAGAAGCATAAAGGGAGTCAAGAGAACCTGATCTTTCACCCCATATAAACTACAGCTATGATGTGAGCTAGACTGCGGCTAATATTTACTCCAAAATTGGCTAGACGTCTCATTCTGTTTTTTTTGTTTTGTTTTTCCCAAATAAAGTCTCCACAGGTGTCTAAAAATGTGCCAGATCTTGTGACAAAGATGCTAAGTTGGCAACAGTGACTTTTGCTGGTAACAAAAGTGAAAAACTGTTATGTGACGGAGTTTCTGTCCCTCCATTCACACTCTCACTGTGTCCAAGCTGAACAACGCACCATGGGATTCTTTCATGCCCCAGCTTGGCCTTTCACAAGCGGAGACTCAAACACTTTTTACTAAACGGGGAGACTTACAATACCATGCTGCTCTTTAGTGTGGTATTCAGTCGATACTCTGTACATGCAGTGAAACACTTGGAACTGCAAGAAAAAATGTGAAAAGGAGGATATTAATAGCTAGTCCACAAACGTTCTGGGGGGCCATTGTCTCTTTTCTGACCATCCGGAGCCATAAATCTACATTGATGACTCTGAAATGTAGTCTTTCCATGAGACACACACACACACACACACACACACACACACACACGCATTTGTAGCTAAAACATGTATAATGGGAAGAGGCCACCTCCAGCCAAAGATTAGTCATCTTAAAGACCCGGGAACGAGGCACTTCTCCTCTCCACCCATATTTTATTTCAGCTTGTCACATGTTCCATGGATATCATTATAAGGTCTTTATAAAATGAATCAGAGATGAAATAAGCATCTGGGAATGCTGCCTTCCTTTCCATATCATCATCATCATTATTATTTTTATTTTTATTATTAAACTGAATTAAACTCCTTAGTTTAGCACATTTAATTCCTTTTTTTCCTTGATTGAACCAAAAACTATTTTATATCTTTATTTTCTCAGAGAAACTGCGAATCACTCACTCCTTCAGCTGGCTTTATCTCTTCACTCGTGAATACACACATCCACCTCGCTCTGCCTTCACCTCCCTCTCCTCAAACACAATTCACTGACCAAACTCAATTATGTGCCACATTTATCATGTTCAAGGGCCCTCACTTGCCCTAAGGGCCAGAAATAAATCTTTACCCCAGGTCAATAACAACTTCCAGGGGCCCTGTATTGTCATTATAAACCCTTTGGTGCAAAGAGAGAACTAAAGCTCCAGCAGTCGTCCGTCTCCTTAACAGCCCAGTGTTCATTAGATGGTTTAATACTATTATCCACTATATCCTTCCAATATAACACCATAAACTGGCCTTGACGAGTGCTGGGGGGTGTGACAGGAAGGTTCCTGGGCAGACTGAATACGCTTCCTGATTTTGTCACAGTATTGTTGTTGGAGTGGCAGGGG
>JAQMYF010000012.1:18155865-18178203 GCA_030014195.1 Neosilurus mollespiculum | reverse complement strand
AACGCCCGAGCTGGGAATCGAACCCAGGACCTTCTTGCTGTGAGGCGGATGTGCTAACCACTACGCCACCGTGCCGCAACAAACCAGTGTAACATTTATAATAGAATGAAGTTTAGACAGGAGGTAGTAGCCTACCAGCTCATTATTACAGCTACACAAAAGGGCTCATGGAGAATCTCAACCAGTGATCATCATGTTACCTTCAGATAAAAGTTTGCCCCCAGACAACACGCTGTTTCCCCCCCCTGCATCTGTCATTTATTAAACGGTTAACTCACGTGAAGTTGCAGGTGACTGGACACCACTGCTGGTGGAGGATTTGAAAATATCGGAAATTTTCCGGCATTTCCCCGCCTCCTCTTCAAGCGCCTTCTTTGATTTATAAGTTCTCTTTCTGCTCCCCCTTTCCACTTTTTTTTGAGTCCATTAGTAGGCTACAGCACCATGTTCCTCTGTCTCTCTGTTGTTCCGCCTCGACGCGCTCTTGTGTTGATTAGTTCTTGTGTTGAAAATAAAACTTGACTACTGATATTTTTCCAGTTAGGCTACTTAAGAGCCCAGGCCACCGGGAATAGTCCCGCTGCTCCTGACGGCCAGTTCGGGCCTGTCTGGAGGCATTCTAATCAGATGACCGAGCCACCTCAACTGGCTCCTCTCAACGCGGTTCTACTCTGAGCTCCTCCTGGATGACAGAACTTCTCACCCTATCTCTCAGGGAAAGCCCTGCCACCCTGCGAAGGAAGCTCATTTCAGCTGCTTGTATTCGTGATCTTGTCCCTGTGGTCACTATCCAAAGCTCGTGACCATAGGTGAGGGTAGGAACGTAAATCGACTGGTAAATTGAGCGCTTAGCCTTACCAGCAGAGGCTGCACCGATCTGCCTGTTGATCTCCCGCTCCATCCTTCCCTCACTCGTGAACGAGACCCGAGATACTTGAACTCCTCCACTTGGGGCAGGACCTCATTTCCAACCCGGAGGGTGCATTCCACCCTTTTCTGGCAGTGAACCATGGACTCGGACATGGAGGTGCTGATTCTCATGCCGTTTGCCTCACAATCAGCTGTGAATCACTCCAGCAAGAGCTGGAAGTCCCAGCTCAATGAAGCCAAAAGGATAAGCACAAAAAGCAGAGACGAGATCCTAATGCCACCAAACCAGAACCCCTCAGCACTTTGGCTGTATCTAGAAATTCTATCCATAAAAATTATGAACAGAACCGGTGACAAAGGACAGCCACTGGAAACGAATTCCACATGTTGTTACCAATGTGGACCAAGCTCTGGCTCCGGCAATACAGAGACCGTATGGCCCGTAGCAACAGGTCCGGTTAACTATATTCCTGGAGCACACCCCAGAAGAGGGACACAGTCGAAAGCCTTTTCCAAGTCCACAAAACACTTGTGGACAGGTTGGGCAAACTTCCATGCCCCCTCCAGGATCCTGTAGAGTGTGTAGACCAGGACGAAAACCACAATGTTCCTCCTGAATCCAAGGTTCAACCATCAGCCGGATCCTCCTCTCCAGTACTCCTAAATAGACTTTCTTGGGTAGGCTGAGGAGTGTGATTCCACGATAGTTGGACACACTCTAAGGTCCACTTTTTTAAAAAGGGGAACTACCACCCTGGTTTGCCAATCCAGCGGTACGGTCCTCTGTGACCATGCGATGTTGCAGAGATGTGTCAACCAAGACAGTCCTACAACATCCAACCTTGAGGTATTCAGGGCGGATCTCATCCACCCCCAGAGCCTGGCCACAGAGGAGCTTTTTAACTACCTCAGCAACCTCTGCTCCAGTGATAGGCAGACCCCCTCTGAAACCCCAGACTCTTCCTCTTTCACAGAGGGCATTTTGGTGGGATTGAGGAGGTCCTCGAAGTATCCCTTCCACCTCCCGACAACATCCCCAGTTGAGGTGAGCAGCTCCCCACTTCCACTGTAAACAGTGTTTGTGGAGTACTGCTTTCCCTCCTGAGGCACCGGATGATGGTCCAGATCCTTTCCAGGCCCTCACCAAACTCCTCCCACACCCGGGATTTTGCATCGACGACAGCGAGGGCTGCAGCATGTTTGCTCTGTCGGGACCCGTCCGCTGCCTCGGGAGTCCCACAGGCCAAAAAGACACGATAGGCCTCCTTCTTCAGCTGGACAGCCCCCCTCACCGCAAGTGTCCACCACCTGGTTCGGTTGCCCCCACGACAGGCACCGATCCACACAGCTCTGGGCTGCTGCCTCAATAATGGAGACACGGAATATGGCCCATTCAGACTCTATGTCCCAGGCTAGTTAGAGTTAGGGGGAGTTAGCTACTTAGAATTAGTTCTCACAGACTCCCTTTTATATTCAAGCAAAACAGGTACTGTAGCTGATATATCCCTCAGTGAATTGATACTGAATCAAATCAAATCGGAAATTGAATCGGGACCTCGTGAATCGAAATCACAGCAATACACAGCCCTAATGAGCTCTGCATACTCCAAATTGACCCTAGGTGTGAGAATGACTATGAGTATACTGAGATAGGCACCCCAGCCATGGTTTAGTATATACCACTCAGAAACACATAAAAAACAAACTAAAATGAGATTTTCATGATTTATTTTTTCATTTTTAAAACCTGACAACGCTGATGCACGATTTAATCCTGAGAGAGGAGGCCAATCAGTTCCTTTACGGTATAAAACGAATTGCTCTTTCTTTTTTCCTTTCTTTTTTTCCACTTCTTTTTTCATTTATCTGTTTTTTCTATTTCTTTGTCTCTACTCATTCCTTTATTACTTATCCCTCACCAATTAATTCTCTTTATGCATACTTTCTTCCTTTCTTTTAATTATCATTTTATACTATAGATTGATTATTCTTCCCTTTTACTTTTCCATCCAGAGTGTTCGACATTCCTTCTGAAAACATTCCTTCCGTTTATATTTCTTTCTTTCTTTCTTTCTTTCTTTCTTTCTTTCTTTCTTACCGTCCTCTCTTCCTCAATAACTGCATAATATGTATATGTTCTTTATCCACACTTCCTTTTCCTATCCTATTATGGGAGAAGATGGGGTGCACCCTGAACAGCTCGCCAGACAATAGCAGGGCCAAAACACACAATTATTCACATTCACACTCACTAGGGCCAATAATCCTAATGTGCATGTCTTTAGACTGTGGGAGGAAATCGGCATACCCAGAGGAAACCCACACTTGCACCAGAAGTACATGCAAACTCCACACAGAAACACCCTCGCCAAGCCTGGGGCTCGAACCCAGGACCTTCTTGCTGTGAAGCAGATGCGCCAACCACTACACCACCATGCCATTTTTAAAAATGTTTTTATGTTTTATGTATTTTTGCATAGAGTATATTTATACATGTTTATAGTATATACAGATAAACCCTGATTAGAGCTATATCACTGATGTTAGTAATACAGTGTTCCTGTACAGAGGTCAGGTACTGTTATTAATATTAAGAACATGCTGTGTGCAACTTCCAGGTTCCCTCTGTGTCGAGTCTAATTCAGCCATATATAGGAGTCTGAGGAATGATTTCTGTAAAGGAGATGTGTGTGTGTGTGTGTGTGTGTGTGTGTGTGTGTGTGTGTGTGTGTGTGTGTAATGTTGACCCATAATGAATTTAAATGAATGTATTCATGTAGTCAGTAGGGATGAAGGGAACTCCTTCAGCAACTCATGGCCTCTCTGACTGTTCCATCAGCAGGGCCATGAGACCAGCATGCAACGGAAAAGCCTTTAGGCATTTAATTAAATGACAGTCAAGAGATATAGATTATGACCCAGGCAGTCAAAGCTGAAGCATTACAGCATGACAGAAGGAGCTTGAGAGGCTACGGAGCGCTGAAATGCTGAGGCAGGCTTTTCCCTGAGTGCATTTTTATTTCAAACAACACAGTCAGCCAAATAAGAGCAGGAAATGCGCTTTGTTCACGGTCAGAAAAGCAGCACCCCAAGCAATTAAATAAAATATCCCAGTGGCTGAGATATTGCAGTAAGCATAGCTGAAATAATAATCCATATAAACCTTCTTTTTTAATAAAAAAAGACAAAAGGAAATGAATTCAGACACACAGCTCCATGTTGGCGGCCATATTGAGTCTTTGTATTAATTAATTAATTTCTTTGTTTGTTTGTAAATTCATTTATTTATTTAACATGTATGCATATTACAGTGCTGTATACACTTCACAGGCTAACATTAATGCTTGTTCTAATACATTATTATTGCTATAGCAACAGTTTATTCACAGGTACTCATACAACAGAAATGCCAAAATGCTGCAGTATGCAGTACACTAACACCTAGGAGCAATTTGGAACTGCCAGTTATGTCTATGTGCATGTCTTTGGACTGCAGGAGGACACTGGAGTACCCAGAATAAACCCACGCAAGCTTGAGAAAAACTCCACACAGAAACGCCCTTTCCTAGCCCAGGACTCGAAGTCAAGACCCTCTTGCTGTGAGGTGGCCATGCTAACCACTACACTACTGTGTCGCCTCCAAGGGTAACAGTGTAGTCAGGAGGGTAAACAAGCAAAATGAATGATTAAGATTCTTCAGTTAGTCTTTAATTTTTCAAATAGCCATCTACTGTATTTATATATTTGGTGCTACATCTAAAGTGGACCTGGCCTAAAATAGCAGCCGAATGTCATTGTGACTCTGTGAGTTCCTCAACCTAACCCACATCACTCTAGTTAATAATCAGTTTCTATTAGAGTAGTACATTAAAAAAAGTCGCATGGTCACATTGTTATTAATTATGTTCATATCCACCTGCAATGTTTTTTTAACAAGTGTATTTGCTTTTGTGTTTCAGTTTGCCTATGATCAAAATCCTGATCACACTTCTGTGGGATTTTCCCAAAACTTTCTTACACTACCCCACCTGAGATATAACTTAATTTTGCAATGTCTAGGTCAAAAGTCAAGGTCAGAGCAAGGTCATGAAGTTTTAGTAGCCAGAGCTTCTTTCTTTCTTATTAACTTTTAACTCAATTCAATTCATGTCTTCCAAGACTTTTAGGTTCGATCTAGGGCACCAAATGTTTTATGGATTATTGGTGTTTCAGCAGGACTAGACTTTATATCACAGCTACTTTATTCTGATACTCACAGTCATGTGATGATTTAAATTTCTCACTAAATACAGAGACGAGACCTCTCAAAGACCTTTACTAAAAAAAAATTCAATATAAAAAAAGCACATCTCTTCAAAAGACTCTAAGCATCATTTATACCACTTCCCATCATACACTGGGACATAAGGACGAACCTGCATTGTACAGAAGTATTGGCACCCTGTGTAAAGATTGGTGCGTGTGCGTATATACAGTATATGTGTGTGTGTGTGTGTGTGTGTGTATCATTCCATGCTAATGATGAGTATATAGGGGCCCTCATTGCACAGTCTTTTTTATCCAAAACGAGCAACTAAATGCACTATACAGCATACCTAGGGTTTACCTTAATGTTGATTTAGCGGGACAAACAAGGAAAATGTTGACTGTCAAGTCTACTATTAATTATTTATAAAAGAGGTGTATAATCCAACTTAAAATGTCAGCCTAAAACAGGAACGCTGTTAATGGTTATCTTTGGTGGATATGTGAGAGGTTTTTTCACATAAATCAATCTTATAGTTGCATAACATAGTAAACAAGTCCTAATTCTCCTTTTGTCATCCTGAAAGATTTAATTTTAATGATCAGATGTTGTTATATGGCCTGTTTTTAAAGAGCATAACTGCGTAACGGGTCACATCACACGTCTCGCGAACCACAAAGGAACCTATCAGCCATCCTAGCAATGATCATTGCACACGAAATGGCACAAAAGTCGACAGCACATTAAAATCTAATGCTGTACAGCTAAAAACACTAACCTTTGCATGATCCTATAATACAAGGTTTCTAAATTTTGGCGTTGCGAGTGTTACATAGTTACGCACTTGTTTTCCAAACAAAACGCCAGAGGACCTGTTGTCTGCTAAACGAAAACACTTAGCGCAGCAAACGTACCCATGTACAAGGACCTTATTTGATGATGTTTTACCCATGTTTTCCACAACGGATGTACACAAATTACAGAAAACAGTGACATGGCACGTACACGTCCGCTGTGTTATGCAGTTGTGTGCATACCGAGAACATGAGGGGGACTGTCAAATCATCTAAAATCGAGAGTAATATGACCGCATCAGAGGCAAAGGTAAGTTCTCATAATCACATTATTCATCTAGTTATTATTTTTATTATTTATATTTTTATTTTAATATTGTTGAAGATGTTCGTTTTTCCCCCTCATGGTTTAAGAGAAATACGTACTTTGATTAACCACATGCATCTACACTTGCATGTTACATAGTGTTCCGAATAAATTCTTTTCACAAAGAATAATGCTGTAAATGGTTTCTATTGAGGTATATCATGGACAATTTTTTAAGTAAGCTGGTTTAAAGTGGTTAAATCTAAGCTAAAGTGTTATTATTCCTAAAAAACAGCAATTTGTCACATTGTAACACTTCACCAAACCACATAGACGATCGGTGTCACTTGAAATGCAGTTACTCGAGGGTGGTGTAGCATGTTACGTTGTTACATAAAATGCATAAAGTTTATTTAAAAGAGACGTTTCTTTGAAAGTATGAAGACTGTGTTTTGAGTGTATATTTATTCATCTTATACTACTTTAGACCCTCCGGGTCTGGAATGAGGTCCTGCCCCAAGTGTAGGAGTTTAAGTATTATACCGGTCCGTCGTGGTGAAGAGAGAGCTGAGCCGGAGGGCAAAGCTCTCAATTTACCAGTCGATTTACGTTCCTACCCTCACCTATAGTCACAAGCTTTGGGTAGTAACCGAAAGAACAAGATCGCGAATACAAGCGGCTGAAATGAGCTTCCTTCACAGGGTGGCAGGGCTCTCCTGAGAGATAGGGTGAGAAGTTCTGTCATCCGGGAGGAGCCAGGAGTAGAACCGCTGCTCCTTCACGTTGAGAGGAGGCAGTTGAGGTTGCTCGGGCATCTAATAAAAATGTCTCGCAAACGCCTCCTTGGTGTGGTGTTTTGGCATGTCCAACCGGGAAGAGACCCCGGGGCCGACCCAGAACACACTGGAGGGACTTTGTCTCTCGGCTGGTCTGGGAACGCCTTGGCATCCCTCCGGAAGAGCTGGAGGAAGTGGCTGGGGAGAGGGACATCTGGACATCACTGCTTAGGCTGCTGCCCCCGCTACCCGACCCAGGAACAAGCAGATGAATATACTACTTTGGAATACATCGCTACATCATAGTATCTTGTAAAGAGTTCTTGTCTTTTTCTTTGAGGATGTTTAATTGGCTACCAAATAAATGTATGACATCACTGACCATGTACTTCGCTTTTGTTGAGTGTTTATTTGCCAGAGAGAGCAAGTCTGTATGGTGCAGACTATGTGTGTGTATGCTTTTTCATGTCACAGGTCACGCAGTTACATTAATGTAATTTCCCTAATTCTAGCAACCATACGTAAGAATTTTGCATCTGTAGCTTTAGTATGTTATCATAGGACACAGAAAGTTTATGTTGTGAAGATTTATGTCAGAGATTTGCCCCTGGCCTTGAAACACAAAAATGTTTGGATATGGAGTGTAACTGTGTTATGGCGTCACAAAAGAGAAACATCCCCACATCAACCTCAAGCAACCTGAACTTCAAATCTTTGGTTTTACCTTCAATTGACATTCTGATTTTAAGCGATGATAGATTGCCCATAAAAGTAGACAGTCATGTTACTGTGTTGCTGGTGCCAGTCACGCAATAGTCATTCAACTTTTCTGATGGTAACAATGATATAATTTCATTATTCCATCGCAATGATGAAATAACAAAATTATCTGATGTCTTTCCACCAATCAAAAATTTTTAAATCTTTTCAATTAATAATAATAATAATAATAATAATAATAATAATAATAATAATTCATTGATTATTCCAGATTATAATTAATAATATATTCTAAAAATATTGGGCATGAGACAAGAATACACCCTGTATACGATGTCAGTTCATTACAGTTGCATTATGAATCTGTTTTTAAAATAATTTATCTCCTTGCCAATAAAGAAAGTGTATACGCATCTTCAGCTCTGCATCATTTCTAACCTCTAAAAGTATCCATGCATTATTCCTCATAGAAATAATAATACTTTGATCCACTTAAAGAAGCTCTATAAATGTCTCATAACCAAGATACCGGTCTCGTTTCCGCCTTCCCTCGATCACTGCATATCCACCTGGACACTTAAAGATAACAGCAATATTTAACACACCCCATTCCTCAAGCCCTATTCATTTCAAAGTAATAAGGAAAGGGCTAAGACGTGAAAGAAGTGTGAAGGATGAACAACCAGGTCCAAGTAAAAAATAAAATCATGGATTTAAAAATAAATAAATAATTAAAAAAAGAGGCAATGAAGTTGAATAAGTGCGAAGAAGAAATTAAAAGGTCTGAGGGAAATATGAAATCAGGCAGACGCCTAAAAGCAGGCAGGAGGACATGCTTTTAAAAGGCTTTAATAAATGGATGCGTTTGCTTTCCGCAGAGTGCCGGCTGACTCAAGAGGTGTTCAATTTTACGCATTAAAAAGAGGACAAGTGTCATACAAAACAATTCTGCTCATTTGCAGAAAAGGAGAGATGGATCGAATGAAAAGAAGCTGGTGTGGATGGGTTTAAGTGAATGGGCTGTCTCCTGAGATGATCCGCAAACTCAATGATCAAACACGGTGTGCACAAATATACATACCACAGACTACCTTATAAAGAGTTATGTTAGTGGAAGAAGATTCATTTTCACTTCAAGTTGCATATGGAGCTGAGTGACCTGACCTCTTATTCACAAAGCTCAAATACTCTCAGGCCTTTTTTAGACAGTGTGTGTAACCAGCAATAGTTATAAGTATAGTGTTCTAACTATAGGGGCACTCATGGACTCGACAAAATTAGGAAAGAAAAAACTCTCATAAAAGATTGCTTGGGTCTGACCTTTCAAGGACACTCAAGGTCAAAGGGAACTGTCTCATATCGAAGTCCACACATGGTTTTCTACAAATGAGTTTCAAAATGATAAGCGTTCTATCTCCTATGACCTTGTTCTGACCTTGGTCTTTGACCTAGACAATCCAAAATCAAATCATCTGTGGGACTCATATAGGGTAGTGTCAGTTTGCCTGTGAAAAAAATTCCTGACCATACACATGCATATATTATCACCAAACTTGGTGGAGCCTCTAAACTACCTGAGTTCAAGAGATGATTTGAATGTTTGGGTCAAAGGTTAAGATCAGAGAAAAGTTACAGCCTTTTGGATATAGGTATTTCCCATATAAGAATTGAAATAGCTTATATCTCAGAAATAGTCACATAGAACCATAGATGGAAAAAGGGACAAATACAAAACTGCATAGATGCTTTCAAATAACACAATCCCCTTTGACCTTGATTGACCCTGAAAGATCAAAGCACTGATTAGTTTGCAACAAGTCCCAAAAGACATGCTATTATGATGTAACACTTATAGGAAACCATATATGGACTTTTTACTGAGGCAATTACCTTTACCATTGAGTGACCTTGAAAAGTCAAAAACCAGTGTAATAAGATTTTGATCCTCATAACATTGAATGGATTGCAGATAGAACTGCTGTTACTATGGAAGACTAATAGAAACCCATATATGCACTTATATATCATATTATGAGCACATGTGGATTTAAATCCAGTACCTATATAGGGCCTATCTGCTACATTATATGCTGCATGACAGAGATACCATGCACTGTATAAATGCTCCTGTAGCTTACTTAACATGCGAACAATTGTATAATCATGCTTTTTCTTCCATTCTTTATGCATAAACACTAAATGAGATGTAATAGCATGGTGCTAGCATTGTGAGTGTGAAGGGAACTGAAGAAACAGCAAACCACACATGCCACAGAACTGGTCTGAGGAGCAATTCAGGCCAGTCATTTTATACAGAATTGTTGCTTTATACCTAATTTGTCCAGGGTTGACAAAATGTATTTCAATGACACTTGTTGCTGCTGCTTTTTCACTTGATGCTGTCGCAGAAATCGTGACTCTGTGTCTCTCAAGTACGGGACATAGTTTCACTTTGTCACATTAAAAGGTGTAGGTAATAAAATACCTTTATAGCAATTCTATTAAAAAATAATATGCTGGTAACAAGAGGAAATTACCCCTTACAACACAGGCTCCCAATCCTGGTCTGCACATTTTCATTTCATTTATGGCATTTGGCAGACACCCTTATCCAGAGTGACTTACATTTATCATTTTTATACAACTGGGCAATTTAGGGTTAAGGGCCTTGCTCAAGGTCCCAACAGTGGTACCCTGGTGGTACTGGGGTTTGAATCCCAGGCCTTCAGACCAGTAACCAAGAGCCTTCACCACTGAGCCACGACTGCCGTAACATTTCTGTGTTTTTTCTGAGCTCAGACACCCACTCCCCCAGGAAGGCTTCCTAATTAGCTGATTAGGAAAATCTGGTGTATTAAATCCCTAAACCATACAGAACATGTAGTTGTACAGGGGTAAAACTGGAAGTCATTCCTTTATAGAAGCCTGTAGACAATAAAATGTTATTAAATAAAACTAAAGAATGCATGCATTTGATGATGAGTGTGGTCAAATATAGATAAAAGGACATAATAGAGACTTTATTGGCCTTTTATGAATTTCATTACTGCACGAATCTGATATGGATATAAATAAATTTGGAGTGGATACAAAATATTTCAGGGATGTTCTCTATTTATTTGTTTTACCGATAGCTGTGTCATTTCTAGCTGTCTGTAATTTAAATAAAAGCCCTGTCACACATTTTGAAGCACAGCAAGCGTTAGAAAAGAATCAGACGTCTTCTGAAGCATCACTTCTTTTTGTACACTTGACCGTGAAGCAAAGCATGAGAAAATCATGAGGTGAAAAAAAAAGGAGAGAAAAGTTGAAGAAGAAACTAAAAAATGCTCCATATCCACATTACATATCATGCTGTGACACTTCATGTTCTAGCACTCCGGTTCTGAGCACATTCTTAACAGCAGTGGGGTTCCCACTGACTCATGGGTAATCACACAGTTAGATGACGAGTAGAGAGAGTAGTAAAAAAGTGCCCTGAAACAAGGAAGGAAACCTGCTGATCTGAGATCAGGTATTTATGGGATACATTTGGATGAACATTTTGCTTGAATTAAGAGTGTACACTGTTGAGCTATGATACGCCGCCATAAGAGTGTC
Organism: Neosilurus mollespiculum; assembly: GCA_030014195.1. NCBI lineage: Eukaryota > Metazoa > Chordata > Actinopteri > Siluriformes > Plotosidae > Neosilurus > Neosilurus mollespiculum. Next base: position 18,166,890 of record JAQMYF010000012.1, on the reverse strand, counting down.
GATGCATTTAGGAACTGATTCTACACATTCATCTCATTCATTTACTGAACTGTGTAATCCTGCTACTAGAGTAGGGGGGAGGCTGTGCCCATCTCAGCTGATACTGGGTAAAGGTGGGATATACCCTGGTATACATGCCAGCCTCCCCACGAACTTAATAAGGATTAAGCGGCTGACAAAATGAATGAAATACAAGACCTGATTGCCATTCCTGTTGTTCATATTCAGGCCAAATGCTAAAAATATTTTGGGCAGGATCAGGCTGAATTCATGTTGTATGATCATGGCATAAAGGATATTTGTTACTTCTACCTCTTCAGATTTTGAAAAACACATTTAATATGCAAATTAAAGCAGGGACACTTCATGATATCTTTATTTTAACTTAAGTGACAATGAAAATCTCAAATAAAAACATGAAAAAAAAAGAAAAAAGAAAATTGGTTTGAAGGTGATAAAAATGTATAAAATGTAAACCTGACAGCATACAGTATTTGGATAACAAAGCTTGAAACTGAACTGTATGCTTTAGTGAATAGTCCTGGGCAAAAAAAAAAGTCTGCACTATCCAAAATTTTTGTAATTATTAACTATAACATATCAATATACTGAATAAATATAAAAATAAATTATCAATATGGAATTTCTCTTCCTTCAGATTTTCACAAACATTCAAGTCTCTTAGTTAGACTCACTGAAAGTTTTTTGAATCTGGAAATGTCCAAATTCATCCACTCTTACTTGAAAGCCTCCCAAAGTTCAGTGGTGTTACTAGTCTTTCGTCCAACCAATTTATATTGGATGTGTGCCCAGATGTTCTATACTGGTGGACTGTGGTGTTTAATGGTTAAAACTAATTATTTGTTATAAATTAGCTGGTTTTCAGAAAACCATCACCATTAACTGGTAATGATATATTCTTGGCTGTTACATACTTTTGCCGCTATACCTACAAATATATCCTTTTAATGCTGGCTCAGTTTTTTTTTCCCAAGAGTATATAATATATGACATACAATGGATATGATATCTTCAATCAAGTTAAAGAATTACCAGAGCATTCAGAATGATCTCCACCTGGGTTTTGGCTGGAAATGGGATCCTTTTTTTTAATTGAAAACCATCTTTATGCCTAAGTAGTGCCCAGTGAAGTGGGCTATCAAGCCACAGCCAGTTACGAAAGCATCTATTCCCATTGCAGAGGTAAGCGGCAAGCACTGAAGTTCAGTTGCCACTGACTTTAATTGGCCCGAGCCACTGAGGTACAGGCTGAAATGGAGAATGAACGACGTTTAAACTTCAGCCCCCAAAAATCATATTCATGGCTTCAGTGAGAACAAAAGCACGTCCACGTCTCCTGAGCACAGGAGAATGGCACTTCAGCTAAAAGGAGAGGTCGACTGCAGAAGACCTGCCATTCATCAAACACTTCAGCCGGAACTCACGGCCAAGACTGACAGCGCAGCAAACACACACGCACACACCAAGCAGTTTCTATCCATCTTCCAAGCTCCTTTCTTTATTAAATTATAATACATTTTATTGAATATACTGTATTGTACTGTGTGAGAATATTCAGATGAAATCTAATATTAAAAGATGTTATGTTATGAATAAAGGAAAAGAGCTGCTGAGATTTTATCACATAACTATAAATGTATAAACTTTTCTTTTTATTACATTTCCTGTTTGAATAAACAAATATGAGAAAATTACAATAATACAGCAGCATCAGTGTATTTACAAGGTAATTTCAACCAATAAAAAGAAATTTATAATATTAGAAATTTCTAGTATAAGTATAGTATAGTAGTAAGATAATACTAATAATAATAATAATAATAATAATAACTATAATTATTTTTATTATTATTATAATTAATATTATTATAATCATGGAGCAGTGGTGACCCGGAGGTAGGGTGCTGGAATACTAATCTGAAGGTTGGGGGTTCGAGCCCCACTATCACCGAGTTGTCACTGCTGTCCCCCAAGTGCAGCTAACTGGGTTATAAAAGGCCAGCCATGTCTCTCACTGTATGTGGAGAGAGGTATGTAAAAGAACCATTGCTGACTTTCGTAAAGCGTAGGCTGCATTGCCGTCAGCATGTCCAGGGTGTACTCTGCCCTCACCCAGAGTCAGCTGAGATGGGCGCCAGCCTTCCTGCGACCCCAAATAGGGTTAAGGATTAAGATGTTCAGAAAATGAATGAATGATGAATAATCATCATCATCATTATCATCTTTCACTAAGTAGCAGGGAGGCTGGATCCAAAAGCTCCCCAGACCATGCAGGTCCAACACACACACAACCATTCACACTCACTCACAACTAGGGGCAATTTGGAACAGCCAATTAGCCTAATGTGCTTGTCTTTGGATTGTAGTAGGAAGCCAGAGTACCTGAACGTAACCCACGCAAGCATGGGGAGAACATGCAAACTCCACACAGAAACACCCGAGCCCAGAACTCGAACCCAGGACCTTCTTGCTGTGAGTTGGATGTGCTAACAACTACGCCACTGTATCACCACAATTCTTGTATATTTCAGCTATATTGCTACTTGGACCCATACCAAACTATGGTTTGTGATCTTATATAGATGTTGCACTTTTTTGTAGTAATTTTTGTGAAAGCATTGTAATTTTAATTGCAAAATTGGTTTAAAAAAAACTCCTATCCCACGATGGTAAAGAACCCTTTAAAAAAATTTCCAGATCTGACTTGTGACCCAGCTCACCCCCACAATCTATTGGACTGTAAATTGGGCCAAAAAGTTTTTTTATTTTCTTCGTAAGTTGCTATTTTGCTGATATCATACTGAAATAAGTGTTTACTGTTTCTAAAGTTACTAAGTGTTTTCACGCGCACACACACACACACACACACACACACACACACACACACACAGATGTAGAAAAATGCAAGATATAAGACCTCAATGCGCCAATTCTTTTTTATGTAACTACTGGCCGGGAAATGAAATTGATTAGGGTCACATCCATTTTCCTACCAAATGCAGCAATCCAAGGATAGAACAAAGCATGATGTTCAACGTGTGAAGAAATCATATGTTTAAGGATGTCGACATCTTTAGAAAGCCTGAATATGCTTTTGGTTCACCCCACTCCCCACCCCTGCCGCTCAATTGTTCACCCAAGCCACAGTTTTTCCTTTTAGTTTTGTGTCAATTTCTGAGAGTCTAAGATTAATAATAAGTAAGGATGCACTTGCGCAAAAAACTGTGAATGCAATTACACACAAGTGCAAAAACAGATAAGCATAGCTCATGAGGGATGGATATATGCATCGGGCGAGTCTGTCCGAGGTATGAAATGAAGTCTGGCGGCTGTCTGATGAAGTGTGACCGAGAAAGAAGACTTTGATTACGAAACTATATTTATTTCAATGGTTCAAAAAATGTACTGAAGACAATGAGAAAAAAAGACAGACTAAAAAAAAGGAGATGATGTTCAAAGAGGAGTCAGAGGTTGATTTTATGTAGATGTATATATTGGTATCTCAGCCAACACCGTGCGAAGGTGGGGTACACCCTGAACAGCTCATCAGATCATCGCAGGGTCGGCAGACACACACTCACACATACATACTCACACACACACACACACACACACACACACACATACACACACATACACACACACAGCGAGAGCCATTTACACTTACATTTACACTGAGGGGCAATCTGGAACAGCCAATCAGCCTAATGTGCATGTCTTTGGACTAAGAGAGGAAACCAAAGTACCTGGAGAAAACCACCATGCCGTCCATATGTACTCTAATTTCCTTCATCGCTCATTTGCCAAACCGCTTAATCCAATTAGGGTCGCAAGGAGGTTGAAGCCTATTTCAGCTGACACTGGCTGATGGCAGGGTAAACCCTGAGCAGCTCGCCAGACCATCACAGGGCCAACATACACACAACCAGTCACACTCAATTCCACACATAAGGGCAATGTGGAACAGCCAATCAGTCTAATGTGCATATCTTTGGAATGTCTTTGGCCCTGCGATGGCCTGGCGAGCTGTTCAGGGTGTACCCTGCCTTCGCCTACAGCCGGCTCCAGGCTCCTTGCAACCCAAGTAGGATAAGGTGGTTCAGCAAATGAATTAATTTAATTTAATTTAATATTCAATTTTATCTATATTTATAAATGTATCATCACTGGCTACAGAACCCACAATGCTGTTTCTTGTAACTTAGCTCCCTTAGCCCATCAGTTGCTCTTGTTTGACTGACGTCTTTCCTGTAATTTGTTCCGGACATCATGAGTCAAAGCGGACACAAAGAAAAGTTGCAGGAAGTTCTTTTCTTTCCCTTTAGAGGGGCTTTCGACTTCTACTTTTCTATTTTCAACTACCTTTAAGTGGAAGGAACACTGAATCGAGAAAGCTTTCTGCAGGTTGTGAGAGCAAAACCGCTGACAGAAGGGACAAAGCCTCGTCCTACATCAGTCCCTTTATTTGACTGGCCTGCTTGAATGGATGTGCCAAAACTTTCAACAGCACGCTATTTCTGTGGGCGAGCCATGTACTGGGATTGTGCAGACATAAAACAAGTTAATTCCTTCCTTAATTAAGTTGACTGTTTAAAAGTGAAAATGAGGTTTTGTTTTCCGTACATGCATATCAACATTTTGCACTGAGATACAGAGAGTGTGTGTGAGAGAGAGAGAGAGAGAGAGAGAGAGAGAGAGAGAGAGAGAGAGAGAGAGAAGTTGGGGGCGCTGGCATGTTTCCTCAGCCGTATTGTTTCAGCTGTCTATAATGAGAAGCTTGCTGCTGTGTTGTGATGTAAATGAGGCCGGCCCCTCAGCCAACACCATCCTTAATTGTCTGCTTTGATCTGTGGCTAATTCTGCTAATTAGTGCCCCGATCTCAGTGCTGAACATTTTTTGCTTTGCCTTCACTGACTGAAGAATCCCTCCTTAAAACCTCCCACACAAATCCAGTGGGTGGAATCAGCTAGTATCTCTCACTGGTCTATAGCAAACTAATACCAAAAATCCCATTAGCAAGTGATGTTTCTCAGGAAGTAAATTAATCAGTCCTTGTACTTCCATCAACATCCTTCTTCGAAAGTCAACCAATCAAAGAGATTAGCCACTAATGTTACACCATTAGCCTACGATTCATTCATTTGTCTTCATCCTGCTCTGGGTCTTGGTGGATCGCTAGTGAAGCCTATACTGGGAACACTAGATATGAAGAAGGGAATACACCCTGCCTGGAAAGCCTCGGTCTCACATAGCCAGAATTACATTTACATTTACGTTTACAGCATTTAGCAGACACTCTTATCCAGAGCGACTTACAGAAGTGCTTTACGCTCACTTCACTGTCACTCACAGCGATCACCAGCCAATCATGGGCGTCTGTGAGCTCATTCGTACGAGGGGGCAGATAGCGCTTTCCCTCCGAGTGTGTTAGGCCGCCCCCAAATACCCATGCGCAGCAATTCGAAAAGAGGCAGGCGGCAGCATCTCATGTCACAGAGGGGGCGTGTGCATGCTTACGCCCCTCCCTGGTCGGTGGTGGTCGTGTGATAGGGAAGGTAAAAAGTTGATGGGAGAAAAATGGGGGGGCGGGGGGAGTTAAACATCGGGAAGGGCAAGAGCAACTGAAACAGGCTGCACGCAGGTTAATGCATGCACACTGAACTGTAATTTTCCTGGACACTTCCGTCGGAATAGCTGAGAACCAGGGAACTACCCTCAGAACCAGAAGGGTTTGGCTTCCATTCCCAGAAAGTTTGGTACTGTTAAAGGTTGCCGTGGGTCAAGCACCGGATCAATTTTTGCTTAAACAGCTACCATGTCTACATTTGCATATTTCCTTTGAATATATCTGCCTCCAAAATCCAACAGAAGGCCCAGCCATGGTAGCATGCACACACTCTTTCACACCTGAGAAAAGCCAATCCACATAACAGCATTTTTAGAAGGATTGGTGGAAACCACAGAACCCAAAGTAACCTACACAGACAGGAAGAATGCAAAAACCTCCTGACAGGAACCTAAGCTCAGAATCTTAACCACAGAGCTGTGAAGTGGTAACACTATCCACTGCAACACTCTGACATATATACATAGTCTTGTTCAAATATACGTCTGAACAGTGGACATAAAGGAACTTATGAGAAGGAGATTTGTGGACGACTATTAAGTACAGCATGGCCTACTAAAGAGCCAACGCTATCTGAGTTTACTACAAAAATACCTAAGCAGCTTATGACCTTATTACCCTTCTAGTAACCAGCAATAGACTTCTTTTTTATCCTTTAGATTTCATGAACCAAACAAGGCTAAGAAGTACTGCCGGCTTCACAAAAGTTTCTAAATCACTACTTTCTTTATGTTCACATATCCGCATTAAAAGGCACTGACCACCGATAAACTAGAAGCAGTGTGTGACGCTCTGTAGGTTGGGATGTCTCGGGGGGGTAGCGCCCCTCTCTGTGACATCCTCACAGAGTCTATAGGTCAAACAGTGGTCAAAGAGTGTATAGGTCATGTGACACACCGGCAGGATATAATAACAAAGACACAAAGAGACAGAGGGGCACTGAGTCTGGCCCCTGAGTGGAGCACCATTAATTGGTCTGCCCATTACATGGGACATCCCACAATCACTTAACTTAATCACAGCACAGCTGATCCCCCCCCCAAAAGAGCTGAAAATGCTTAATCACTCTTACCCATTTGCCGAGCCGCCTAATCCTATTAGGGTAGAGAGGAGGCTGGAGCCCATTCCAGCCGACACTGAGCAAAGGCCAGGTACACCCTAAACAACTCACCAGACCATCACAGGACAGACAAGCATTCACACTCATACTCACACCTAGGGGAAATTTGGAACATCCGGTTAGCCTAATCTGCATGTCTTTGGACTGTGGGAGGAAATCAGAGTCCCTGGGGGAAACCCACTCAAGCACAGGGCGAACAGAGAACAAATTCACTTAGAAACGCCCGAGCCCATGACTCAAACCCAGGACCTTCTTGCTATCAGGCATATGTGCTAATCACTACGCTTCCACGCCGTCCTCATGTTTTGTTATCCTAATGAAGAAGCAAGTCTTATGTGTCTAAATTAGTATATTTCTTTTGGATTGCTTTTTCTGAATAATCCTGGGGAAAAAAGTGAAAAAAATTATTAATTCCCAGCTGACCCCACCCACCAATGCTGACTGATAGATGATTTTACTACAGAAACCTATATATTGTATTTACACCTCACGGTTATCTAACACGTCTGCTCCGCTTTCACCAGGAACCTGACGCCAGCTTTTCTTTTGCCATTACCACACTTATGAATAAATTGAGTCACAACAAACACCTCCCTGTCTGTCACACAATGTAGCCATCCTCCTACTAAAATCTATACTACATCTTTACAGGTTTACCCATCACAGACCTTACATGCACACACACACACCCACATGCTTTTTTAATCACCGTCCATCAGTGCCTGCATGCATAGACACCTGTGCGTGGTTGACAGGTTATTTTCAGGCTCGACAGGCAGCAATTTTCTCTGCCAGCATGCTCAAGACAAGAAACATGTGTTTTCCAGCTACCTGAGATCCAACTCAGTTAGAGAGCTACAACTACAAGATTCTAAGAGAAAGAGAGCGATAGAGAGAGAAATTCTGTTAGCAATATTCGCTGTCAACACTAGTCAGACCTGAAATCTGCAGCAGGTAGAAATACCAGCAGAAACAAACATAAGGCACTTTTTTCTGCCAGGGATCCTAATCTGCTGTGGAGACAGAGAAAACATTGTGCTTCCAAAGCAGCCAGGTCTAAAAGCATGTACTCTTCCTTTCCTTCAGAGCCCTTATCCGTTAGTTCCAGAAGGCAATCTGACTCAATTCTGTTTTCACATCAACAGGATTTTAGGACAAAATTGAAAAGGTCTTCCACCAGAGCTTGATTAATGGTGAATTTTCCCAACAGTAAATTTAAATGGTCTGTTGAGACTCGAAAGGTTCTGATTTTTTCATTCATCCATTAGCATGCTTTTAGAAGGTAGGAAGAAACCCAAAACCCCACTAAGACTTTAGAACATGATATATTCCAAACTCACAAAAATTGTACTAAGGACACAAGCGATTAACTCAAAAGCTGACTCTGGCTCATGTTCCTAAAGTTCTACCTCCCTGGAGACTTTGGCTCCAACCATAGTCAGGCCACCTAACCATCCAATCATTGACCTAAGCAGTTTTTGACCAGCTAAAAGATGGGGGGGGGGGTGTTAGCTGTAGATAAAACCGGCAGGAAGGTGGATCACCTGGAACATGTTTGGTGACCACTGGTCTATAGGCTTATCTTGTAATCCTAAGGATTGCCTAGTGGTCTGTAGGCCTATTTTGGTGGTCTATAGTCTAGTGCTAAGGTTCTACATTGAAGGATGATACCTGTGAATCATGGCTGGCACTAGGGTGACCATTCCTGGCTGTTGCAAATATGGGCAGAATGCTGGACCCACGGCAAATTATTTACATCACTTAACCTTCTGGAAATGAAAACAACTCCTTTCCAGTTCCCGAGGTTGCTCCCTGGCTCTGAAGTATTGTGACAGAAATGCCTGAAACACTCACTCATCACGCTCACTCATTTGCCAAACCGTTTAATTCTACTACAGTCATAAAGAGGCTGATGCCTATGTCAGCCAACACCGGGCAAAGGCGTGTGTGAAGGTCTTTGGACTGTGGGAGAAAACCGGAGTACCCGGAGAAAACCCACTCAAGCACAGGGAGAACATGCAAACTACACACAGAAATGCCCGAATCCGGGAATCCAACCCAGGAACTTGCTGTGAGGCAGTTGTGCTGACCATTATGCCATCATGCCACCTTATGGAATAATGTCAGTTGACCCCTCTAGTCGTTTAGCTATCTATGGATTTATCTAGGTATCTCTAGGCATACATAGTGATCTACTATAGGCTTGCACAGTGTTTTATGGTCCTCCAGGCTTATGTACTATTTTATAGGCCAACCATGTGATATTTAGGTATACCTAGTAGTTTATAGGCTTATTTTTTGGTCTGCTGCAGTGATTCCCAACCCTGATCCTAGAGGACCCCTGCACATTTTAGTGTTTTTCTTGTTCCAAACACACCTAATTTAACTACTGTAATTAGCTAAGTAAAGAGCTCTTCATGACTTGAAGTGGGTGTGATAAAGCAGGAAAAGCGCTAATATATGCAGGACAGAGGGTTCTCCAGGTCTAGGGTTGGGAACATGTGGTATATAGGAATAACAAATGAAGGATACAGACTTAGGTAGTTAGTATTATCTGGTGGTCTAAATAAATAACCAGGGATCTCTAGCAGTGTTCTATAGGCTTGCCTAGTGGTCTGAAGGCTTTTAATGTGATTTGTTAGGCTTAGCTAGTGTACTTATAAATACAAATTTATACGTCCACATCAAATCTGCATCATAGGTTATGGTGTAGCATTGTACACAGTATCCTGATGTGCATGTTAATATACTGTATTAATTATAAACATATATTAGGCTGTAGATCATTATAACGGCCGATTTAATCCTGTGTATTTAAAAATGTGACAGTGCCTCCTAGTGGAGGTGCACAACATATATCTCACTCACTCATTTGCTGAGCCACTTTATCTCAGCCGACACTGGGCAAAGGCGGGTTTCACCCTAAACAGCTCGCCAGACCATCACAGGGCAAACACATATAATGTGCATGTCTTTGATAGTGGGAGGAAACCCACACTGGCACAGGGAGAACATGCAAAATCCACACAGAAACGCTGAGTCTGGGAATCGAACCCAGGACCTTCATGCTGTGAGGCAGATACACTAACCACTATGACACCATACCACCCACACCTTACATGCAAGTATAAATAGTTTACCTTGTGTTAGTGTCGATGCTTTTTTGATTTGAATTGTTTGATGCAAATATTTCAAATATTTTAGCATTTTTTAAAGAATTTTTAAATTCTATTTCATGCTAGTTTGACAGTGATTTTGAGCTGAATGGTTGATCATCTGGTAGTAATGAAGACAAAATTCTACACAGGCTCTCAGTTTTGAGTACGCTCACTGTTGGAATGTTAAGAAGAACAAAAAAAATGTCATAATCTCATTCAAAAGCTAAAGTTGAGATACAGGATGTTAAGCAACAAGAAATAAAGCAGGGCTCACAGTATTGCGTTTGTTAATCGCACAGACTTGCTGCTACATTCGAAGCTGTATTGCTGGCTAGTTCTCCTTGTTGTTTTACTGTATGACATCAAACGGAGAGAAATCCTCATTTGATTGGTCAGGTAATCATATTATTTTATGTGAAAATTAGTTGTGCATTTTTATCCTATTATTGTAATTAAATGATCCATAAAGTACATATTTTCTTGCTAAGGTTTTAACTTTCATTAGGTGATACAAATCTAAAGAACCAGAAATACCCTAATGGGCTGAATACAAATAATAATAAGAGGCATAGTGCCATAGCGATTAGCACATCTGCCTCACAGTAAGAAGGTCCTGAGTTTGCATCCTGGGCTCGGGAAGGGTGTTTCTGTGTGGAGTTTACATGTTTTCCCAGTGCGTGCGTGGGTTTCCTCCAGGTACTCCAGTTTCCTCCCATAGTCTGAAAACATGCACATAACACTAATTGGCTGTTCCAAATTGCCCCTTAGTGTAAGTGTGAATGGTTTTGTGTGTTGCACTACAATGGACTGGCAAGCTGTCTGGGGTGTACCCCACCTTCGCCCAGAGTGGGCTGAGATAGGCACTGGCCTCCCCTTGGCTCTAATTGGATTAAGTGGTTCAGCAAATGAATGAATGAAAAAAAAATAATAATGATGATTACTTTATGTTCCATAAGCTTAGCTAAAGAGCACTGGGGTTACATACTCAGAGAGTTTGTTTTAGTAATCTTATTAACATAAACTTAAATCATACTGAATCTACAGCCAGCACCTTTGATCTAAAGATAGGGTTGTTAAATGTTAGATCTCTTACGTCTAA
>JAQMYF010000012.1:18112119-18125673 GCA_030014195.1 Neosilurus mollespiculum | reverse complement strand
ATATTATATTATATTATATTATATTATATTATATTATATTATATTATATTATATTATATTATATTATATCATATTATGTTATATTATGTCACGCCATGTCATATTATTATATTATATTATATGGTACTATATTATAATCATATTATATCATATTATATTAGATTATATTAAAATTTACGTACTATGAATGTTAGTAGCTTTTTTATATTTGTATGAAATCAATTTGAATTTTAATCAAGTTAAACTTTCAGGATTTCTGGGAAATTTAGGTAATATTGCCAGGCAGCAAGAAGGTCCTGGGTTCAAGTCCTGGGCTCAGCGAAGGTGTCTCTCTGTGGAGTTTGCATGTTCTCCCTATTCTTGCATGGGTTTTTTCCAAGTACTCCATGTTCCTCCCACAATCCAAAGACATGCGCAATAGGCTAATTGGCGGTTCCACATTGCCCCTAGGTGTGAGTGTGAATGTTGTCTGAGATGATCTGGCGAGCTGTTCAGCATGTACCCTGCCCTCACCCAGAGTCGGCTGAGATGGGCTCCATCCTAAAATAATTAAGTGGTGCGGTGAGTGAGAGTGAGTGAGGACATTTTTTCTGCTCCTCATGTTTGTTAAGGTGGTTTGATAGTTAAAACTATTTTTTTAGGATTCAGCGTAGAATGAGATTTAGGTTAAGGTGAGGTTTGGGGTGAGAATTTATTTGTGTAGATTGAAATAGATTATGATCTGATTTAGGTTTTCAGATTTTCAGATATTTAAAGACAGGGGATTCAGACATATAGAGAATAAAAGGGCTATTTGTCAGGGTTGTCTTTTTAAATTATACAAGAGGCCCCTTTAAGTAGGCACTTGCATACTTTATGACTGTCTCTTGTTTATTGTTGTATTGAGGAAGAGTAGTCCCAGCTACACTAGTGAAATCTTTTCTCACTTCAGATAAATATTGTTATCAGAGGAAAATATTGCTCAAATTTTGACCAAGTACAGAATTTAATTCTCTCCACTGTAATAAAAATAGTAGCCTTTACCTGAGAAATTTCTGAATTGCACTCCTAATTACTAACTACTTTTTCTTTTGGATGGGCATTTTTATACAATCTAGAAAGACGTTCTGATGCTTGCAAGCTCTATTTATAATCTAAGTGGCTTTGTCAGGATCTTTTGTCTGTCAAAAATGTCTTTTCCGGAAAGTGAACATTACATGTGGAGGACGGTAATGCTTTTTTTCACATATTAATTGCTTTTTCTAAAGCAGCATAGTACTGTATAGCTTGCTAAAAAATATAATCGGGATTGCATGTCAAATACTTTCTGTACAGAGTTCCACATCAGCTTGATAAGCATGTCCTTCAAAAAGTGTCTGCTCCAGAAAACCACAATGCTTGTCACTGATGCTGTTGTTACAGCAGTTAATAATATATACATACCTATATATATAATATATACTACCTGCTCAGATTATGTGTGTAGTGAGCGTTTGTTCTTAATTGTGCAATTTAATTTTTGTATGCCTAATTCTGATACACTACAAGCAGATGTACTTATTTTAGAGACCCTGTACCTGTTATACTTTCACCCAGTGTAATTTATAATAATAATAATAATAATAATAATAATAATAATAATAATAATAATAATATTAATAATTATCTTTATTTATATAGCACCTTTCATGCAAAAAATACAGCTCAAAGTGCTTTTCAAAAAAAAAAAATTTAGACACAATTACACCTGTAGCTCTGATACTTCACACAAAATATTGTAGTCTCATAAGGTATTGACTGGTAACAAAAACCACAACAACTAGGAGTTTTATTTTTTGAGCTACTGTGAACCTAAAAAGTATAACCTGGTTGTGAAAAACACACATGGTGGAGCACATGATGGCTTTATTTCTGCTCTTGCACATGCACTATAAAGAGCTTGTAAGCCTTTAAAATGTGAAGGAACCTGACGAGCGGGTTAAAGGAAAAACATAACCTTATCAACACACACACACACACACACACACACACACACACACACACACACACACACACACACACACACACACACACACACACACTTTCCCCTTTGCCCATCGACTACAGCAAATGTACAGATTGGAGAATCTCTGGACATATTTTATGTGAGGACTATCTGAGACTTTTTAGACAAACTTAAAGGCAACTGGCTGATGGATGGATGGATAGATAGATAGATAGATAGATAGATAGATAGATAGATGAGTATGTGTAGACAATGAGTGAAAGGTAGGGGGAGAGAGAATCCACAAGTTCTTCAGCTGTGACATTTCCATGGCAGTGTAAGTTGAATTGAGTTTAGAAAGTGAGTGTGTGTGTGTGTGTGTGTGTGTGTGTCCAAAGTAGAGTCCTCTGAATGACACTGACGTTCCCCCTTCACACCTGCACTGAAGGGTGAGAGCTTCCTGGAGTTACAATATGCTGAAACATCTGGTGTGTCTTTATGACACACACACACACACACACACACACACAGAGGGAGAGAGAGAGAGAGAGAGAGAGAGAGAGAGAGAGAGAGAGAGAGAACTTTGGTGAACTGTCACTCTACATTAAGGAGAGAATAGTTGTTATATAAACACATTAACACTCTCAGACAGAATCAGGTACAGGACAGCTTAATAAAGAAAATCATTAATCAATTACTTTTAACATCATTTTATCTTTTATTCTTTTTTATTTCTCAGCTCAGACTGCATTTTTACGATATACAGAAGCTCAGACGTTTTATTGCTGAATCTTGGAAGATACTGAATATAAATCTGGTTTTTACTGCAGCACGGTGTTCTTAAACTATCTGTTGGAGATGGAAAGGAATCCAGTCTGTCAGGTTAGTGTGTGTGTGTGTGTATGTGTGTGTGTGTGTGTGTGTGTGTACTTTTGAGATATTACTGTAGTACTGATATGCGACCAGTAGAGGGAGACACTGCTGCACTTTTAGGGTCATTGGGATTAAAACGTCTCACAGCACATTTTTCTGCATCATATTACTTTCACTATTACTTTCATCACCTACCAAGTGAATAACATGTTAAATAAATTATGTTAAATTCTGAAATAATAAATAATAAATTAATCACTACATTTGTATTCATTCATGTGCCAAATCGCTTAATTCACTAGGGTCGTGGCTCACATGGGCAAAGGCTGGGTACACCCTGAACAGCTCACCATTACACTGCAGGGCCAACACACAACCATGCTCAGCAAGGGCATTTCTGTTTTCCCTGTGCTTCCCTGTGGGTTTCCTCCAGGTACTCCAGGTACTCTGGTTTCCTCCCACAGTCCAAAGACATGCACTTTAGGGTTCCAAATTGCAATTACAAAATGTTCCAAATTGCCCCTAGGTGGGAGTGTAAGTGTGAACGGTTGTGTGTGTGTGTGTGTTTGCCCTGCGATGGACTGGTGAGCTGTTCAGGATGTACCTTTCTAGCTGGCGGGTAATCCAGCCTGCTTGAACTGAATTGTAAACAAATCTGCAGCCATATGTTTCTTTAGTAATAAATTTTAAAGCGATATTTCCTCCAGCAGCATCTTGTGCTGCTATTGAAGTGATTTGTACTCGGGTATTATGAAGGTGAACAGCACAGGTTCACTAAAACCCCCTGACGTTGGGCATGCGCTTAATCTAATACATAATGCCTGATTTGTGTAATAGATGAGGCTTCACAGTGCAATGGCCGCTAATAAAGCAAAGACCTGAGGAGACTCTGTTGTGCATACTGATCTCACACACACACACACACACACACACACACACACACACACAATAAACCAGTAATGAAGAGGCTTTATCAAACCAGGCAGGGCCACATTCTTACTCGTGTCCCTCTTCCCCAATATCTCTCATTACACCTGCTGCATTCAGAACACAAGAGACTTCCAGCAATGCATTCTGGGTAGAGCACTGCATGTTCAGACAAAGATGAACAAATTGAACGTCAATAAAGCAAGACGAGAAATGAATCCTACCTAAACACTGTGCAGTCTCCATCGTCATGATGACTGGTTTTCTAAAGTAAATATTCGAGTTTCATAAATAAATTTCCTTAAAACTTGCTAATAAAAAATCTTTTTTATAATTGACATATTCTCTCATTTACTCACAGAATCACTCACTCATTCAATTCTATACGGGTTGCAGGCAGGCTGGAGCCTATCTCCGACACTGGGCGAAGGTGGGGTACACCTTGAACAGCTCGCCAGTCCATAGCAGGGCCAACACACACAACCATTCACACTCACACCTAGGGGCAATTTGGAACAGAAAAATAACCTAATGTGCATGTCTTTTGTGGGAGAAAACTGGAGTACCCGGTGGAAACCCACAAAAACACAAGGAGAATGTAAATTTTAAAGCAGGAATTGCTCCATAAACTAATGATGCCCTGTAAACAAAAAGATCTTTTCTTGCAAATAAAAAAAAAGTTTATTATTTGAAGACTTTCAAGACAGTGCTCACTAGATGCACCTGGTGGTCAACATTATGAAGTGCAGCTCGTAGTGGCTCGAGCAGAAGGGTAGCTGGTTCAAATCTGTGCATAAGACTCACTCATTCACCCATTTGCTGAACCTTAATCCTATTATTGGGGTCGTGGGAAGACTTTCCACTATGGCATAGTGGTTAGCAGATATGCCTCACAGCAAGAAGGTCCTCTGCTTGAGTCTCAGGCTCGGGAAGGGTGTTTCTGTGTGGAGTTTGCATGTTTTCAGGGTTTCCTCCAGGTACTCCAGGTTTTAGATTAAAGTGAATGTAAATAGTTTGTGTGTGTGTGTGTGTGTGTGTGTGTGTGTGTGTTGGCACTGTGATGGTCTGGCAAGCTGTTGAGGGTGTACCCCACCTTGCCCCGTACCGGCTTAGATGGGCTCCAGCCTCCCTGCGATCCTAACAGGATTAAAAGTTTCGACAAATGAGTGAGTGATACATTAATATTTTTATAATAATATTTATTATTACCTCTTGTTCATGATATATATATATGTGTGTGTGTGTGTGTGTGTGTGTGTGTGTGTGTGTGTGTGTGCGTTTCAGCTGTTGCTTCTCACCAAAGTGTCTTCTTTTTTCTCTTCCGTACTTTTTCTCTCTGACATTTTTTTCTGTTTGATGTTTATTTTCTTTTTGATTGGTTTAAGATTACTGTTGATTAGTGATAACGTTCCAGACCTCAGCTTGAGGTTGATTGTGTCTGGACACTTGCTGTGGACTCAGTGATGTGTTTATTGCTTGTTGTGTTTATTGCTGTCAGAGAGTTTGTATTCATCATTCTGACTGGTCTCTGAAATGCTTGGGTCTCCGTTCAACCTTGTGTCTGAGATCAGCTTGTACAGCTTCATGAATCTACAATGAGTGGAGTGCAGTGGTCCTTAGTGAAGCTAAGCAGCTACATCACTAATATTACATTACGGTTGCTTCATTCCTTAGGGGTTGACAATCACAGTCTGATGGATGAATGATGGAGTAAACACAGCTTTTCTTTTTTTTTTTTAGCGGCAATTTAAAACAGCCAATTAACATGCATGCCTGTCTTTGGACTGTCAGGGGAAACCAGAGAATCTGGAGGAAACCCATGCATTCTTCGGGAAAACATTCAAACTCCACACAGAAGCGCTTGAGCCCGGGACTCAAACCCAGGACCTTCTTGCTGTGTGAATGTGGTATGTGCTAACCACTACACTACTGGGCCACCCAAAATCAATCATAAAAACTGCAGTCAAGTGTCAAAACTATTTATTAATAAATTCAGGCAGCAGTGGTGGCTCAGTGGAGATTGGTGTCGCCTCACTGCAAGAAGGTTTCCGGGTTTGAAGTTTAGAGTGTGTGGAGTTTGCATGTTCTTTGGGTCCTTTGGGACCCTTTGGGTCTCTGCTTTCCTCTTACAGTCAAAGACATGCAACTTGCTTTGAATTGTCTATAGGTGTGAATAGTTGTTTGTGTCTGTATTAGTCCTGTAATAGATTGGTGACCTGTTCAGAGCTTCCGTACGACCCTGATGGCAAAGCAGTACAAATAATATTTGGATGGATATATTAATACATTTCTATGTATCACATCAGTGCCATTTCTGTTTCAGATCATAGTTATAGAGGAATTTTTATACTGTATTAGTCTGTTAGCTATATTATTGGATCCACTTTTCATTACTTCACATTATAAATAATCACCAATAGCTTGTTGTGAAAAACATTGCTACTTAAGCCATGTAGTCATTTAAAACATTTTCTTTATCTCTGGTGCAGAGAAGAGTATGTGCTGTGTGTCTGTGCAGCTCCATGGATTAAAACCACAACCATTTCAAACTCATCATTTCTTAAACAATGGCTCCGTATCCAGGCCAATCATTTCCCTCTCACACTCCGATGGGCTGTGCACAAATGTGATATTTAAGGCCTCCGTCTTCTGCCTCCTGCTCAGTCACCCATGTGTGTAAATGGGCCAGCGAGTCAGGAGCTCAGCAGCCACCTTGGAGAGCAAAAGTGGCTGAGCAATGAGCAGAATTAGCGCATTACATCCAGATGATTAGGCGAGCACCGCCTCAGCACGCTACACTTACAGGAGGAATCAGTGAGTGTGTAATTGTTTCCCATTTTCTGAATATTCGCTGGTGGGTTGTGAATAACGGTGGGATGAGAGAAGTGATGTGGAGATGAGATGGAGGATGTCAGGAGAGGGCAGAGCACTAAACAGGTTGTGCATCTTTATGTTTTTATGTTCAGTTTAGGAATTTTTAAAAATAGGAAATATGCAGTCTGTGAATTAAATGATGTGGAAACAATGTTTAACACACAATCTGAATATATTAAGGACATATCGCATACTTTGGTGGCACGGTAGCATAGCGGTTAGCACGTCCGCCTCACAGTAAGAGGGTCCTGGGCTTCACAGGGGTGTTTTTGAGTGAACTTTGCAAAGTTCTCTCTGTGCTTGTGTGGCTTTCCATCAGGTACTCCGGTTTCCTCGAACAGTCCAAAGATATGCATATTGGGCTAATTAGCTCCTAATTGCCCCTAGTGTGAATAGTTTCATGTGTTTTGGTGCTGTGATGGTATGGCAAGCCTTTCAGGGTGTACCCTAGTTGGATTAAGCAATTTAGCAAATAAATGAATTAATAAATATTGCATATTTGTAACACAGTTATAGAAAGATAAATCGATAGATAGGGCGGCTCAGTGGCGTAGTGGTTAGCATGTCTGCCTCACAGCAAACAAGTCCTGGGCTCAAGTCCCGGGCTCAGCAAGGACATTTCTGAGTGGAGTTCTCAGTGAAGCATGTTCACCCCGTGCTTGTGTGGGTTTCCTCCTGGTATTCTGGTTTCCATTCACAGTCCAAAGACATGCACATTAGGCTAACTGGCTGTTCCAAATTGCCTCTAGGTGTGAAAATGAGTGTGAGTGGCTGTGTGTGTTGTTCAGGGTGCACCCTACCTTCGCCCAGTATATACAGTATATCAAAAAAATAAAAAAAATAAAAAAAAATAAAGCATTGTATTGTTTTTATTCATTTATCATTACTTATAACAATGTGGAATATCCCACTAGTTTTCACTGTGAATTTCCCTCTGGGATTAATAAAGCATCTATTTTTGCTGACTTTATTTGCTATTTATTGAGATGCAGTGTGGATTTCGTGCCAGCCGGTCCACCATAGACATGGTCTTCTCCCCCAGCTGCAGGAGAAGTGCAGAGAGCAGCGGCAGCCACTGTTCGTCGCCTTCATCGACCTCACGAAGGCGTTCGACCTAGTGAGCAGAGACAGCCTCTTCAAGATCCTCCCCAGGATCGGATGCCCACCCAGACTTCTTAGTGTGATCCGGTCATTCCACGAGGACATGAAAGGCACCGTGGTCTTTGACCGCTCGACGTTTGAGGCCTTCAACATCCAAAAGGGAGTGAAGCAGGGTGCCAACCCTGTTCGGAATCTTTTTCACCGTCCTGCTCAAGTACGCCTTCGGGAATTCCACAGAAGGCATCCACCTCAGTTCCAGGTCAGATTGGAAGCTCTTCAACCTGTCCAGACTAAGAGCCAAGACCAAAGTCCAGCTGAAATGCCTGCAAGACTTTCTCTCCACAGCTGCCGTCACAAAACACTCATGGATCGCCTCAGCAAGGCCTGCCGTGACTTTGGTCTCATCATCAGCCTGAAGAAAATGCAGGTTCTGGAACAGAATGTGGATCATCCGCCACAGATCATGATCAATGACTACGAACTGGAACTCGTCCACAACTTTGTCTACTTTGGTTCGATGATGTTTGACTGCCTATTCCTCGAATCCAAGCTGAACAAGCGCATCGGCAAGGCAGCTACCACCATGTCCAGGCTGACCAAGAGAGTGTGGTCCAACAGCAAGCTGACAGAGCACAACAAGATCCAGGCCTACAGAGCTTGCTTGTGAGCACCCTCCTGTATGGCAGCGAGTCCTGGACCCTCCATGCTCGACAAGAACGGAAGCTCAACACCTTTCACATCTACTCCCTCCGTTGCATCCTCAACATCATTTGGCAGGACAAAGTCACAAACACAGCTGTTCTGGAGAGAGCAGGGATTCCTAGCATGTTCACCCTGCTGAAGCAGGGACTCATGCGCTGGCTTGGCCACATCGTGCAGATGGACGACGGCCGGATCCCAAAAGACCTCCTGTACGGAGAATTGGCACAAGGCACAAGCGCTCAACAGGAAGACCCCATCTGTGCTTCAAAGACCTCTGCAAGAGAGATCTGAAGACCCTTTGCACTAATCTAAGCACCTGGGAAGCCACTGCCTCAGACCGTTCAGCTTGAAAGATAACAATCAGCCAAGGTCTCTCCAAGTCTGATGCCATGCTCGCAGAGTAGTCCGAGGCCAAAAGAAAAAGACGAGACCGACAGACCAGCTTCAATATTTGTCTGTAGATGACCAGTCTTATGCGACACTGTTCCAGACCTGACAAAAACCAGAGCGCAGTTCCATAGCATTTAGAGACTTATGGAGGCCTACTATTATTTATCTACACGGAACCAGCGTGATCTGATTGGTCCGCTATCTCAGGTTTAAAAAACATTAAAGATTAAATCTACTGACACTCTCTGTTTATCATGATCACTTAAAGCAGGTGGCTTCACCAATATCATGATTTAAAATAAAAAAATATATATAAAAATCATGTTTAGTTTGTTTTTCCAGTGTTTCTGTGTAGTATATGCCTTTATATAGTATGGACTAAACTCTGAATGAGAAGGCTAAATAGACACCGTTGGCTACACAGCACTTAGCTCTGCTTAAAGCACAGAGCTCTCCTGTCATTAGACCCCTTGCTGATTGGTAGTGATCGCGTGATAGGAAGGTATACTTGACAAGTGACAATTGGCTACGAATAAATTAGGGGAAAGTTATAAATAATAAATAAATGAATAAATAAAAAATAGGTTCATCTACCCGTTGCTCACGTTGCAAACCCATAAAGTACAGCAGTTTGGCAAAAATACCAATAATAACTGTTAATAACAGAACTGAAAACAGGAAATTTACGGACATGGGAAACAGATAATGAAATTACTTGTAAAACTACAGGTGATGTGCAAAATAAAAAGGAAATAAGACACATTGATTAACAGTTAGCACAAGGAGCATGTTGGAAAAAAGGAGAAGCGATCTCCTGCCCATGTGAAGGTGATGTAAATAAACAGCTTGCAGTGTAAATTATTGCGTAGCTGAGAGGTCACTAAGGTCCTGATATGCCGGGTTGAGTTCAGATGAATTGAAGTGCAATATTGCATGAGTAATTAATCGAGTACCGCATGCCAAGGGTTCTCTGGTCTGGTTGGGATGAACTCGCACTATGCACAGCTTGATACACCTATTCCAGTTCATTATAAAGCTCTTCATCAACTGGAACAGATCCTTCAGGAAAATCAAGACAGGAGACAAAGTTAAAGAGGTGAATATTTCTAGTGAAATGCTGTCATCTAGTGGACAAATACAGTATTGAGGAAATATTTCAGATTTTTTTATGTTATACAAAAGTACACATTACTTAATTTATTGATTTGATTGTAAATGACTGTAAATGTGCTTATCGTTTATAATACCTAAGCTTTGAAATCCCGGCTTAAACAATTCTTGTGATATTTAGTCATAACTCATATTTTCCATTTGCATTTATGTTGAACAGATAATAAAGATAATTTCACCACTCAGTATTTTTCCCACGATTCTTAAATAATATACTGTGTGTATATTTGCACACACACACACACACACACACACACACACACACACAGTATGAAGAAGAATATCTACAGTATGTAAAGCTGAAGGTAAAAAGTAATATACATTTAGGCACAGGTGATGTCACTGTCACATCAACCTATCAGCATCTTTCAGATGACATTTAAAGAAAGCACTGGCGCCATCTGCTGGATAGCACTAGTAATTACATTGTGAAAGTGATTAAAATGTCTTTTTAATCCTTTGTCTTTTATATGTAACAGCTTGTAAACTATTAAAATTAAATAAACAACTATATAGATTTTTGTGTATTCCTTATGGATGATTATACATTTAAGTGTGTAACAAAGCAGATCACAAGAAAGCAGCACTAAAATGTGTACATATACGGTGACAGAAATAATTATTAGATCCCCTCCATGATACCTGGCTGCTGTTAAAAATGAAACAAAGAGCATTCTTTGTAAATACAAAAAGCTATACACATTTACACATGATATTCAATTTTATATTATATATTGTCAGAAATATGATAAGGAAGTAATAATTTATTTATTTATTTATTTATTTTATTTATTTATTTTAAATAAATTATACATACATAAATAATTAAGTAAACATTCACTCACTCACTTATTTGCTGCTTAGTCCTACTAGGGTCACAGGAAGGCTGAAGCTTATCTCAGCCAACACTGGGCGAAGCCAGGGTATACCCTGAACAGCTTACCAGACCATTGCAGGGCCAACACACACAAACCATTCACAATCAAACTCACACATAGGGGCAATTTGAAACAGCAATTAAGCCTAACTTGTATGTCTTTGGATTGTGGGAGGTAGCCAGAGTACCCAAAGGAAACCCACGTGAGTACTTGGAGAGCATGCAAACTCCACACAAAATGTATATTATGCACCTCGTAAATTCAGGATAATGCATGAACTAAAATAACCAACCCAAACTATGATGCTATGGTTGGTGATTCTAAAATCTTAAAATGATAACCAGATGGTGTCCCAAAAAATATAATAGGTACTACGGCTTTCATGATTTTCAAAATAAAGACTTTAGAAGACGCTCTAATGGAGCACTTTTAAGCTGCATTGTAACAGTTTTAAATTATAATTAGATTTAAAAGGTGAAAAGGTTCGTCATGCACACATTTTCAGTCAGTTCACAGCTGATTGTGGCTGATATTTTACTATGAATCCTGCGGTTTTGTCACCAACACACTTGCACACAGTGGCTGATTGCCAGGCAGAGCTGTGAGAGTTAACAGTAACTTTAGCTTCACCTTTCTGTCACTTCGTGGCTGAGTTGTGTTGCTGCTGCTATTGTCAGAGAAATGAGTCAAAGCACAGAAACAAGCCACAAATCGTGTCATCTCTGCATTCGTCTTTTATCAACCCTTTATTCTGTACATCTGTACATTTCTCAGAGAGAGAGAGAAAGAGAGAGAGAGAGAGAGAGAGAGAGAAAGAGGAAATAACTGAATGAGTGAAATAGAAAAAAGACTGAGACAGACACAGAGAAAACAGATAGATGGAGTGATAAACACACCTCTGCGTGAGTCTTATCTCGATTAAAGATAACAGGAAATCATTTAGATCTATTAACATGTGATCCAGTCCATGATAAACACAGAAACAGAGTAAGACAGGTAACCACGAGTTATTAATCACCTCATTGGTAATGGTGCAGTAAAAACAGCACACCACGACTAAGAGCTACAACCCTGATCAGAAGTATGAGCATCCTCACTTAACAGTCATTCTGAATATACTTAAAATATTTTTTTTTTTTTTTTTTAATTTGAAATGAAAGGTCACTGTTTTCTGGTTCCTGTCATGTGAAAGGTTTTTCCCCTGATTATCATCTCATCATATTGTACCTTGTAATTTGAATGCCAAACATGTGTCTACTGAGTGAACCAAATAGTATAAATAAATGATTCTGAATTAAGATACGGTAGACATAACATCCTTAAACAGGGATTTCACAGTGCGGGTGTGTGTGTCAGAGTGGCACAGTGGAATGGTCAGCAGTGGTAAACACAGTTGCCTCACAGCAAGGAGGTTCTGGATTCAAGGCCCGTGCCCGGTGAGAGCGTTTCTGTGTGGAGTTTACATGTTCTCCCCATGTTTGCGTGGGTTTCCTCCAGGTACTCTGGTTTCCTTCTACAGTCCAAAGACATGCACAATAGACTAAGTGGCTGTACTAAATTGCCCCTAGGTGTGGATGTGAGTGTGAATTGTTGTGTGTTGCACTGGTGAGCTGTTCAGGGTGTGCCTCACCTTTGCCCAGAATTAGCTAAGATATGATCCAGCCTCCCTGCTACCCTTATAGGATTAAGTGGTTTCTCAAAAGGATGTATGGATGTTGTTTGCATCATCGGTATAATATGAGATATCCCACCATTGTCAAGTCCATGTCAATGCCAAGACCATGACTAGCTCAGAACCGAGTCTTCTAGGCCAAGTCGAGACTAAATAAAAGTGAGAACTTAAAGCAGTGTGTAAAGCACTGTGAGTGGGAAGTCCCAGGAGGGTAGCACCCCTTTCTGTGACATCATCACAGAATCAGAAGTTAATTAGTTTGTAGGTAATATGACACACTGGAAGGACATTATGACGGACAAAGAGAAAGAGGGACGTGAAGTATGGTTCCCGGTGAACCACCGCTAAGTGGACTGCCTACTACATCCCCCACTGACTCCAGATTGAGATAGAAATCCATTAATCAGGCTCCCAAGTGGCGCAGGTTCAAATCCAGGTTGAGCCGCAGCCATCTGCGTCTCCCTGTCACTCACAGCATTCACCTGCCAAACATTGGCATCTGTGAGCGCATTCGTACAAAAGGGCGGATAGCACTTTCCCTACAAGCATGCTGGGCTGCTCCTGTGTGCGCATGTGCTGCAGTTCATATTAATGCAGGTGGCCGCATTGTGTGTTTCAGAGGGGGCATTTGCATGCTGACATCTCTTACAGGTTGGTGGTGGTCGTATGTGATAGTCAGGCAATACTTGACAGGAAGCAACAAAACCAGAAAAAAAACAGATTGAAAGCAGCCACAGCTGCTTCACTCACTCATTTGCCAAATCTTTTAATCCTAGTAGGAGTGTGATGTCCCGCCATAGGATTTAAGGTCATGTCTGTCTGTTTGATCTGCTCTCTCCTCTCCTGTGTGTGTTTTGATTACAGGCTCCGCCCTAATGATCCCACCTGTTCCTCATTTCCTCCAGAGGATAAAAGACACGCTACTCTTTGTTCCCGTTGCCAGATCGTCTTGTGCCGTCATAGAGAAAGCGCGTCTCATTGTTCGCACCACGATCCAGCCTACC
>JAQMYF010000012.1:18081250-18098558 GCA_030014195.1 Neosilurus mollespiculum | reverse complement strand
TCACTCTGTCCTCAATAAAGGAACCTTGTTTGTCGTCTATACTTGTGTCTGTCCTGCTTTTGAGTCCAACTGCCTTACATCAGCATTACACTGAATGAGCAGGCTATCACATCATTGGTCTTTTTCCTCCCTGATGTTATGGATGTAAAATTGGTGCTCAAATAGTTCAATTCAGTTCAATTCAGTTTTATTTGTATAGTGCTTTTCACAATTGACATTGTTGCAAGCAGCATTACATTTACATTTAAAAGTAATTTAAAAAGGATTTTAAACATTTTTCTACAACCCCTACACAAATAGTGAAACAGTGTTTCAGGGAGCATGACGAATCATTGTCACACATAAACTGACACCACAGAGTCCCAACCTTAATCCTATTCCAAGTCTTACGGATTTGCTGGAGAAGACTTTTTGGAGTGGTTTGATTTTTCTATCATCATTTGAAGACGTCAGTAAAAAATGAACCCAACATTGGATAGAAATAAATGTTGT
Organism: Neosilurus mollespiculum; assembly: GCA_030014195.1. Lineage (NCBI taxonomy): Eukaryota > Metazoa > Chordata > Actinopteri > Siluriformes > Plotosidae > Neosilurus > Neosilurus mollespiculum. Next base: position 18,098,066 of record JAQMYF010000012.1, on the reverse strand, counting down.
GGAACAATGCTATGGCGATTACACTCTGTACTCATATCTAAAGGTGGTCCAACAAAATATTAGAGTTAGGAGCTTATTTTTTTGGCTGGGCAATGTATAAAATACAATACGTGAAACTACACAAATTCAAGCACCACTTTACAGACAAAAGCTTTCCTACTTCCCTGCCTTCAGGATCCCTAAAGATACAGTACAAATACACATATAAAAATATACACATACCCAGACAGGGCTGGTTACATAAATTCATATGAGTCTGTATATTAAAAAATGAGTAATATGGTTATAAGCAGAAGCAGGTTGTTTAAAGATAAGTCAAAAAGTTTTAATTTAAAGTGAGGTACTGAGGTACTTGTCCAATAATGAAAGATTAATGTGGATGATGATTATGATCACGAGGTTTTGTCAATGTAAACTAATCATTTTTATGTAATGAAGTTTATTAATTTTTACATATTTTTTTTATTTTAAAATGTGAATTTCTCCTGTTTAACTTTTGAAGATTAAGCATGAATGAAATAAAGGCAATGGAAAGAATATATATTTGAGTTCAGGATAGGATGTAATTTTACTGAACTATATTTAGTAGAAAATGTTTTGAATACTAATTTGAATTCTTCCTGGAAGACCTTATGAGTGTCTTGTGAACATCTTTCAGGTTTTCCCATGAGGGACAAATGAAAGAACTTATTACTGTACCCGAACCATTGGCCCTTTACAGACAGTAAATATTTAAGTTACTAGGGGTGGTAGTAGTAGTAATAATAATAATAATAATAATAATAATAATAATAATAAATAATATTTTATGTAGTCCGTCAAACACTGTCCTCTGCTGGATAGATAGTGCCATCAAAACAAAAAGCTGGAACTCTGAATTGTTCATTTATATTTACATTGATTCATGATCAGCATGTTTGCATTTAATTTATTTTTGAATAAGTTGATAAAAGTGTAGGACTCACACTCTTTTTTTGAAGCAAGATCTGTGTTGCACAGCATATTAACGTGTGAATATAATTAGCTTTATTGATAATTTCTTATATAGTATATTAAGTTTATTGATCTGTCAATAGTGAAGCAGATGTTAATATGTCATGACTTGAGGAGAAGAGGTGGGATTCAATAAGTGTGCACTTTTTCCTACTCTTTTTTGGATACATATTAAAGTTATGAAATAATTTAATTTTAATAAATAATAATGTATTGTTTTGGTTAAATGACTACTTTTGTTTTGTTGGGGGAGCACTTTTTTATTTTTATTATTTTACTGTCTACATATTCAAAATAAACTGAAACTAAACTGAACTGAACCTTTCGGTGGGTCCAGGCTTACAATACATATTTAAATCAATTTTAAATTCATTAACATTAAATTAAATTACATTTTATTAAGTTACATTTTTATTTATGTAATTTTATTGATTTTTTTATTTTATATTTTTTAAATTTTTCTGCCAACCACCTATTACTCTCCCTCTATATCCATTATTCAATTCAAATTCAATTTTATTTGTATTGCACTTTTTACAATTGACATTGTCGCAAAGCAGCTTTACATTTAAATTAAATTATTAAATTAAATTACAAGTAATTTAAAGGAGTAATTTAAGGAGGAAAACATTTTTCTACAACCCTCTACACATCCCTAATGAGCAAGCCCATGGCGACAGTGGCAAGGAAAAACTACCTTAGTTGACACGAGGAAGAAACCTTGAGAGGAACCAGGTACAAAAGGGAAACCCATCCTCATTTGGGTGAAACCGTAAAAATACAAACCATATAAGAAAACTGCATTACAGTCAAACATGTAGTCCGGTTGGTTATACCACAACTGTAAGTCCTAAAAAATTGTAGCAAAAGAGTTTATATCACCAGCAGTGAAAAGTTGTCTTCACAGTCACTGAGTGCAGATCTAAGCCCATATGGATCTTCATCAGCAGGAGCGAGGGGCTTCCAAGATGAGAACTCTAGCCAGCATCAGCACATCAGGACAGACCACAGGACTCAGAAAGCAGAAGGATCAGGATCACTGGTGTCCAAGAAGTAGTATGTGTACCTCAGCAAAAAACACACAGAGAGAGAAAGAGACAGAGAGAGGGGTGGAGGGAGAGAGGGAGGTTGTTAGGTATGCTCATAACAGTGTAATGGTAAAAGAAGAGACTAACTATGGCAGCATAACTAAACTATGGCAGCATAACTAAAAAGAGAGAAACCAGAAGGAAGGCAGACATGAGTGCACCCTGTAACATTAGGCAGTCTGTCAATGGACCTGGGTGAGCATGTAGAGTGAGGGAGCGACAGCATCCCAACATCACAGTTTACCAGAACTCTCCATGCCTGGAAAGCCCCAGATCTGCTTTACCTAATAAAAGGCTATTAACAAAATGGTTGACTAAACAAGTAAGTTTTCAGCCTAGTCTTAAAAACAGAGATTGTGTCTAAGTCCCGAGCATTAACTGGAAGTTTATTCCATAATTGTGGTGCTTTGTAAGAGAAAGCTCTGCCCCCTGCAGTAGTCCTCAGTATTCGAGGTATCACTAAGCAGCCTGCACCTTTTGATCTAAGTGGGCGTTCTGGATCAAAACAACAAGAAGTTCACTAAGATAATGTGGTGCATGACCATTAAATGCTCTATAGGTTAAAAGCAGCAATTTATATTTGATTCAAAATTTAATTGGGAGCCAGTGCAGTGTAGATAAAATGGGGGTGATATGCTTGTGTCTTCTGTAACAATGAAAGCTAATAGCATGTTCTTGAATTATATTACCCAAAGGGAGAATGTATAAAGAAAAAAGCAGTGGGCCTAAGACAGAACCTTGTGGAACTCCAAACTTAACATTAGAACATATAGAGAAATCACCATTTACATCTACAAACTGATAATCGTCAGTTAAATAAGATTTAAACCAGGAGAGGACCGTTTCCTTAACTCCAGCAATATTTTCTAATCTGTCAAGAATTGTACGATCAATAGTGTCAAAGGCTGCACTAAAGTCAAGTAACATAAGAAGGAAGACACAACCATGGTCAGAGGCCACCAGTAAATCATTTAGCACCTTAACAAGTGCTGTCTCTGTGCTATGATGGATCCTAAATCCTGACTGATACATTTCATGAATGTTATTCCTACAAAGATATGAACATAACTGCTGCGCTACAACTTTTTCTAAGATCTTGGAGATAAAAGGGAGGTTTGATATTGGTCTATAGCTGGACAGCTGATATGGGTCGAGGGCAGGTTTTTTTAATCAGAGGTTTGATAACTGCTAGTTTAAAGGATTAAGTTACATAAGCAGTGCTAAGGGAAGAATTAATTACATTTAATAAAGAGTTGATCACTTCTGGTAATACCTGTTTAAAGAAACATGTAGGTACTGGATCTAGTACACAGGTTGATGATTTAGATGAGGAAATAATAAGATTAGTTCTGTCTCCTGAATAGGGCTAAAACACTAGTTGCTGATCTGGTAGCAGTATATTATTATTTACCGTATTAGTTAATGTCATATCTGACTTTAAGTTTAGGGAATAAATTTTTGCCTGATATTTTCAATTTTAACATTAAAAAAGTTCTTTTTATAGAACTATAGGTTCTATAGGTTGACGGTCTGCACATTTTATATAAGGTTTTATTCCTAGTTAATTCTGCAACAATATTAAATAAGTATTCTGGATTATTTTTGTTATCTTCTATTAGATTTGAGAAATATATTGCTCTAGAAGCACTAAGAGCTGTTTTGTAGTTAAGGAGACTCTCTTTCCATGCTAGTTGGAATACCATTAATTTAGTGTGAGTTCTAGTTCTTGTTTGAATTCTAGTTTGAATAGTTATTCTCCAATATATCTTCTGAATGTTTCACACATACTGTGTAGTATTATGGGGGAAAACAATCAATTGGTCAAATAATACTTGGCCAAATAAAACAAGATGAGTAATAATGGTCAAATACAACAGAATCAGAATGGCTAATTTTGTAAACAATGAATCATAGTGCAGTTCATAACATTTCCACTGTAGGCATTTTATAATTACAGTTGTCTGTATGATTGTGGCTTGGAGCTTGATATGAATAAGTGAGGTGCTGTTAAATATTATGGTACAGAATTAAATTTTAATTCATTTTATATTATCGTAGGACTGATCATAATCATGTCATGGTGAGGAAGCAGGAGAGCACCATGTTCAAACCCAATATATATATTTTATTTCCTCAGGTAATTCAGGCGTACAATAGACGGGTGACCTTCTCAGGGTGTACTCCAGTCAGCTGGGAATGGCTCCTGCTTAACCTGGTGGTATACATAATGAATAAATAAATGGATGGATGGATAGATGGAGATATGTCAGGTCTGCTTGGTGCCAAAGTATGTTGTAACTCGGTTTATCTCTGAGTAATTCGTGTCATCCTCAGTGCTGCCATTTGTGAGGGAAACTGTGTTAATCACATGACCTCGAGAGTCACACTGATGACCAGAGAGTGATGTGCCTAAACGTTTCTCTCATCTATCACGCTGGATATCATGCACTAGACTAGAGTCACAGAAAGCCAATCTAGAGTTACGGTAAGCCAATCTCAGCTGACACTTGGAGAAGGCATGGTACACCCTGAATAACTTGCCAGTCCATCACAGGGCTAACACACACACACACACACACACACACACACACACACACACGCACACACATAACTAGGGGCAATTTGGGACAGCCAATTAGGCTAGTGTGCATGTTTTTGATCTGTGGGAAGAAACTGGAGTGCTTTGAGGAAACCCAAGTAAGTACTGGTAGAACATGCAAACTCCACACAGAAACACCCTTGCTGAGCCTTTGACTCAATCCCAGGACCTTCTTGCATTGTCAAATCATTTTAATATGTTCTCATTTGCTTATTTTCCACACCACACTTGGTGAAGTTTTATGACCCAAACAAACTCATAAACTTAAATAAGAGCAGCTATTCAAATAACACAAAGGTAATGGCACCCCAGAAAAGGATAAGGAGTGTGTGTGTGTGTGTGTGTGTGTGTGTGTGTGTGTGTGGTAGCCGATTCGCCGGTTGTTCGTTTAGTTGTCATTTTCTGTTCTCTGTGTTCCATAGGGGTGGCATGGTGGCATAGTGGTCAGCATGACTGCCCCACAGCAAGGAGGTCCTGAGTTGTTTGAGTGTTTTTGGGTAGAGTTTTCATGTTCTCACCCTGCTTGCATGGGTTTCCTCCTGGCACTCCAGCTTCCGCCTACAGTCCAAAGATATGCTCAATTGGCTGTTCCAAATTGCCTCTAGCTGTAAGTGGAAGTGTGAATTGTTGTGTGTGTTGGCCCTGCGATGGTCAGGGTGAACCAAGTCTTCAGCGAGTGTCGGCTGAGATGGGCTCCAGCCTCCCCCAGCCATAGTAAGATTAAATGGCTCAACAAAGGAGCAAATATGTAAGTGAGTGTGTTCTGTGGGCGTGACTAATAGTGAATAGTGTTGGGTCCTGTCACAGCTGATGCGAGAATGATGAGAAAACATTGTACATGGCCTATGAAACTGTTTACGAAAGACTGAAAAATAAGACCAAATGTTTGAAATCCTTGGTTTTTTTTTTTTTTTTTTTTTTGCATTCATCAGGTTCCTTGTTAAAAGTGTGGGACTACATGCCTCTGAAATGTCTCTTGTACTGTCTTTCTGTCTCCTCTACAGTGTGGTTTCGTTCTGCTGACCTTTTCGGTCCGAAGCGCCTGTTCAGGATGTGAGATTGTGAAGAGAGTGAGCGAGAAGTTCACGCCTGCATGCTGAGGCCTGCTGTGCGGTGCACACGTGAAGACAATGTGCTATAACACTTAATGTCTTGTACATCGTGTGCTTGTTTATTTGCATCTTGTAGTCACAGCAGGTTGTAGTTCACACTCGCATGCACTGTTGAACCTGCTCTAAAATCCCTCTGCATCCCAGAGGCCCAAAATACCTTCAGGTCCTTGTCATATGGGTGTCAGATGCGTTGGGAGATGTCATCTTCACTCGTTTCCTGTTTTCACTTCAGTTATTGACAGCTGCATACCCATTTTTACCAAACCACTGTTTCACTGTTTTCCTCCAGTTGTCATTCCTTCCTCCCACACCTCTCTCTCTCCAGTTACACTCTATGTCTCTCTTTCGTTCTTCTCCACACCACACTGTAGATGCTTGCTTTTCCACACATCTCCTTTCAGTCTTTAGCCCCCAGGTGCAGACACATACTAATACTCCAAAATGTTTCCACCACTCATTTATCTTTTGTGAAATTTTTATTTATTTATTTTTTCTAAGAATGTCTCATTTCCTTGACCTTCTTGTCAGGTTTTAATAAGAATCTCACAGGCTTTCTTGCCTTTAAAGTATGGTAGACGTTAGAAGATGGATGGTAGTTTTCTCCGTGGCCATGGCTCTGAGTTTGGTGAGCCGAAGGAAAAGAAGTGGAAGCCCCCCCATTGCTTCTCCTTCCTCCTCTAGCTTTAGATTGTGACCTAGCTCTCCGAACTGCCTAACCACAAACCATATAGTCAGTACCCAGAGGTCTTTGCTGCAGTCTTCTCTCTTTCTCTATCTCTCTCTCTTTCTCTCCCTCTTTCACACTCAGTACAGGAAGTCACCAAAATTGGTGGTGGTGGTGGTGGGGTGTTTGAGAGCATCCCCTTTTTGCAAATTTGAATTAGGCCAGTGCGAGTGTGAAATGTGTCTTTAGTACTTAGTGTTCAAAACACAAGTGAACATCTTTAACTGTTGGCTTTTGGTGTGTTTGTGTGTAAAAGCAGGCACAGGCAGTGTTTTCAACTGAGTACGTGTCCTACTGGGTGTTTGTCAGATTACAGCGCTGGCTCGATCCACCATTTCCTCTCCTTGACTTTCCAACTGTGTTGAAGATGGACGATTTTGAAAATTCAAGAAAATTCAAGATGTTCTCTATTACTTAGTCTCCCCATTTGCCAAATTTCTCACCAATTTAGCTTTTTAAGCCTGGACGAATCAATATGGCGAAGTAACACTTGAAAGCCTTTTTTACACCAGTCAAGATTCCTGTGACATGATATTACAGAACTTGAAGTTCGAAGTGTTTGTGGTACAGGTCACTTTATATTGTCCTTTGTTCTGAGAATAGACTTATCTGTGAGTATATCCCTTTTTTCGTTCAGTGTGTGTAGGCTTATGTTTTGACTTGTAATGCTACTGAATGATTTGGCCTTATTCTCATGAAGGTTTGTGCATGAGGGCATTTTCGTAGTCTTGGGGAGGAAAAGCCACTCAGATGAGTGGAGTTGGATGGGCTTAAAAGTGCCACCCTGACCACAAAAGTGCCACCTCTATTTAACCATCTTGTCTGCTATTTATGACACCAGTTTAACTATCCAGAAACTTAGCATAAAGAATCACTCATTTGCAGAGCCGCTTAATCTTATTAAGGTCTCAGGAAGACTGGAGCCTATCTCAGCTGACTCTGAGCGAAGGCGGGGTACACCCTGAACTTTCCATCATGGGCCAACACACACCAAACCACTGACACACACTCATCCCAAGGGGCAATTTGGAAGAGTCAATTAACCTAATGTGCATGTCCTTTGCCTGCGGGAAGAAACCGGAGCTTTCAGAGAAAACCCACACAAGCACTGGAAGAACATGCAAAATCCACACAGAAATGCCCTTACCAAGCCTAGGACATGAACCCAGGACCTTCTTGATGGGAGGCAGATGTGTTTATTACTACAAAGTATCAGTCTGGGGTACAGGTCATTTTACAGTTGGCCTTAATTCGGATAAAGGGATAAGCAGTCCTTATTGGTACAGAGCTCCTGTATAGGATTAGTTTTGGCTTGAACCATCACTGGATGGCATATCCTTGTCTCCTGATGGATGTGGAGCTAAATGTTATATCTTTGTTATTAACTCACAAATATGATTCCTTGGGTCATTGCAAATCAGCCAAAGAGGTATTATTTTAAAAATAAGTATAGTGATACACCAGTCAAAGCTTATGATGGTCTTACCACAAAGGGAGAGCTGGGAAACCGAGCTTAAGAGCTAAAGACATAATCTTCCTTATGAGAATGATCTAATCTCTGAGCACGTCTATCTCTTTCCCTCATCACTACTCTCTGTATCTTGTTTTTTACAGCACTAGAATCCAGCATAAGAATATTATCCCATCTGTAAAACATGGCAGTGTTAGTATCATGGTTTGGGTCTGTTTTGCTGAGTCTGGGCCAGGATGGACTGACATCATTAATGGAACAATGAATTCTTAATTATACCAGCAGATACTAAAAGAAAATGTCATGACATCTGTCCATGAACTGAATCTCAAGAGAAAGTGGGTCATACAGCAAGACAACAATCCTAAGCACACAAGTCGTTCTAAAAAAGAATGTTTTAAGAAGAATAAAGTTAATGATTTAGAATGGCCCAGTCAAAGTCCTGACATAAGTCCAGTGAGATGCTGTGGAAGGACCTGAATCAAGCAGTTCATGTCAGGAAACCTCCCAACATCCCAGAGTTAAAGATGTTCTGTACGGAGGAATTTGCTAAATTTCCTCCAAGCCAATGTGCAGGACTGATAAACAGAAACACTTTGTTGCAGTTATTGCTGCAAAAGGGGGTCACACCAGATACTGAAAGCAAAGGATCACAATCTTGTGCCACTCACAGATATGAAATATTGGGTAATTTTCCTCAATGAGTAAATTACAGAGTGAAATATTTTTGTTTGATTTAGTTAACTGGTTTCTCTTTATCTACTTTTAGGACTTGTGTGAATGTACAGTAATGAATAAAATAATTAAAGGTTCACAAACTTTCAAGCACCACTGTCTTTAACAAAAACTGTTGTGTTACATATGTAATTTATGTATTTGATATGAAGTTTAAAAGAAAAAATAATAAAACTGGGTGAATAACCTCTAAGTGTGATGATTCCCTAGACTTTGCCTGGAGCTGTTGGATTAACCCACCACTTAATGTAGTGGTGTTGCTTTCCTTTGGCCCTGTGAAAGAGAACATGTCTGTATTTAAGTTTCAAAGTCCCACCACCATACAGCACACCCCTCGACTGTACCTTTTTGTGTACTGTTCATCTCAGCAAGTAAGCTATTCAGGTCAGGGTAAATCATGAAGAGGTGGCATGTGTTTTTCTCAGGGTGTGTCCTCTTTAATGGTTCAAAAGGCCAGAAGAGACAAACCTCTATGCAACCTGACAGGAAAAACTGGAATAAGACTTATTAGTTAAAGCACAATAGTCCTGGAGAAATCTCTGGTGCTAAAAAAGCAAACAACACAGCAACAGACGTATAAGAAATATGCATGGCCCTGTGCAGGAAAGTTGCCCTTGTTCGGGTATAAACTCACTCTTGTAACTGACGGAACTCATTGGCAAATGATCAAGGACTTGGTGACCTGAATCAGGTGTTACTCTAGAAAACAAACAACAACAACAACAAAAAAAAAACAACAACAACATGAAACTGTGCAATGCAGATCTCTTTTAGCACGGTTGTGAAATTTAAACTATTTTCAAGGTAAGCAAAGATGTTGCTTTGAAGATTCAGGCTTACACAATGCTTAGGAAACATTCAGAGGCGCTGAACTGAAGGAAAGAGTGACGTTCTTTAGTGTGATCCAGTATTTGGCTGTTTTTCATTCATTTATTTTAACAACTTTGAGCAATATGCTTTAAAAAATCTTTTAATGGAAAATTGATCCCTCAAATCTTTAATAGACCCCAAAATGCCTATGAAAACGCAACACAATTTTATTTGTAATATTCTTGGGACCATCCTATCTGAGCATAAGTACTGGTATTTTAGTGACCCTAAACATCTCAATGACTCATTTCCAGTAGCAGCACTCACTGTCACACTTCTCTGAGCTTGGATCTAGACTCTTTTACAGCTCCAAGTTTGTTTGGGTTATTATTGTTTCAATAATCAGAAATAGGTGCATTTAATGAGTAGTCATCTTGCCTACATAAAGCTCAGCAAACATGCATAGCATTCTGCAGTGGAATCTTGACCATGCCTTGACTGTCACATGATGATCAATGTTCGAATATCTGCAGCAGCAGGCACTTAATGTGCTCCCCTGACCTGTGTATTCTCCTGATTTGTCACCCATCAATCACTTGTGGGATCAGCTTGGACGCCAAGTATCAGCACCACAGAGGTCATATTCTATACTGAACTTTGTTTTTGGGATGGACATTTTGTTGTGATTTTGGAAAAAAGGGGTGCTTCAGATTTGTTTAAAGTTGTTTAAACAACAGCAATATTTTAACAAAAAAAATGTTGGGTTGTTATTGATTAATACTGTTCAAATGATGTATGAAATTGATTTTAATAATTTAATTGACCATTTTGAGACAAAATATTAAACATATATAATTTAGTGTTGCATATTCATTGGCAGTTAGTGTAATTATTATGATAGATGCAATTATTCATCCCTGCATTTGCTACTAAATAAACTAATAGTAAGTCAATACATCTGTATTTCTGCCTACACATTTTCCTGAGAGATAGTGGTTAGAATAAGGAAGTTATTAAAACAAGGCTTCTTTACATCAGTTGAGGCTCATGACACATTTACCACAGAAGACGAGCCGTGAAGCCAAAGCTCTTTGAAGCTTGGGGTACACGTTGTGTTTATTTTTAGCCTTGTTTCTAAGAATTGGGTATCTGAATTTCTTTCTTCATCTATTTTTTAAATCATTGTCATCGTCGTCATCATCTTTATCATCTCATGTCTACACCTTTTTTTTTTTTTAAGATTTTTCCATGCTTGTATAATGAGGACAGTATGGTGGTGTAGTAGCATGTCTGTCTCACAGCAAAAAGGTCCTGGGTTTAAGTCCCAGGCTCATGTGTTTCTGTGTGGATTTTGCATGTTCTCCCCGTGCTTGTGTGGGTTTCGTCTGGGTACTCCGGTTTCCTCACACAGTCCAAAGACATGCACATTAGGCTAATTGGCTGATCCAAATTGCCACTAGGGGTGGATGTACGTGTAAATGGATGTGTACGTGTTGGCTGTGCATTGGTCTAGAGAGCTGTTCAGGATGTATCCCGCCTTTGCCCAGTGATGGATGAGATGCACCAGTCTCCCCACAACCCTAGTAGGAATAAGCGGTTGGGCAGTCAGGCTTTTTTAATGGTTATGAAAAAAATTTGCATAGCATGGGACAAATCCAAGTTCATGAATTCATGTCAAGTGTTCAATTATCTAACCTCAGTGAGTCTTTGTTTGCAAGACTGGAGCAGAGCCAGCATTTTGGTTGAGCTCCTAAAATCAAAGCAAAACAAAAGAGACAGTTAGAGATAAACTTCACCAGCCAGGATGTGAGTCATGTGCATGTTCGATCAGCTCAGCTAAGTGTAGAAAACAAAAGAAGAACATCTCAAGCAAGCTCACGAAACAAGAAAGAGGGTCGTGCAGAGATACAATTGCACAATTGTCATTCTTATCCTAACCATCGCAACCCCTTTTAATGCAGAAACAATGCACCTTTCACATAGCGCTGTGCATGCAGGTTTCTCTGAGAGGCTTCAAAAAGAGCACTAGCAGCACTTTAGAGTAGAGCATACCATCTGATGGGGGGATGCCAGCTTTACAAACAATACACAGATCAAGGAGATACTCATCATCTGGCATTTATGTGTTGTGAAGGGACCACAAGCGCTTGTAAAGGCCAGTGATGTTTTCATTTTGACACGGAAACTACGGTTATCAGATCTAAAAAACTACTACAACCTGGCTAATTAATACATATTAAAAGCCTTTATATAGAACCGTAATGTACACTCCAATACAAGATTGTGCAGTCTGTAAGTCATTACAGTTAATACATATGAGTTGATGAGGCACAGTGCAAGACTGTATTCTCAGTGTTCTTAATCAAGCTTAGACCAAACATGAACTTCATAATCCACTGCATCAATAAACACATACTTATTTGCCAAACCACTTAATCCTAGCCCACTTTTTTGTGGGGAGGCTGAAGCCTATGTCAGCTGACAAGTGAAGAACACCCTGAACAGCTTGCCAGACCATTGCAGGACCGACACACAACCATTCACATTCACACCTAGGGGGAATTTTTGGAACAGCCAATTACCCTAAATTGCATGTCCTTGTACTTTGAAAGGAAACCGGAGTACCCAGAGAAAAGCCACACAAGCAAAAGGGGAACATGTATTCTCCACAAAGAAATGCCCAAGCCAGGAATCGAACCCAGGATCACCTTGCTGTGAGGCAGATGTGCTAACCACAGTGCCAGCATATCAATAAATCATAAATACAAAACAATACATGAGACTATGGAGGATGAGGAATGCACTGGTATATATTGTGCAAGTTTACCATCAAAAAAGAAACAGTGGGATATGAAAAGAGCTACAAGTCAAGAATTAAACTAGAAGAAGGTACACATGTTCTGAGGAAAAAGCAATGACAGGACAGGTGGAAAATAAAACAAACTTGAAAATAAACACTGGAACAGTGCCTGAACTTCCACCCTGTGGGCCATATGTACCTGTATGGGAGGGAAAATGTGTAAAGGGAAATGACAGTGACTGAATGTTTCTGAATGCTTGTGAATAATCCTTAACAAATTGCTGGATCTTAATTTAAAGGGTTCTTTTGAAGCTCATACTCAACAACTCCACCAAGTTTGATGAACATTGGAACAGTAGTTTTTGCATAATTTGATAGCAGAAAAAAATCTTTTAATTATCTTTTAGAAACCCCTGGATCTGGATCATGATAGATTCATTCCAGGCCCATTCCCCAGACATCAGAATGTTAAGACAGAGGCTCCAGCCTCCCCATCACCTAGCCAGCTAGCATTGTATCTTAGCACTAAGCCAAAGATATCCATCTAGCATTGCAAATGAGCTATATTTGCATTCTCAAATGACTGAACTGCAGAGTCAGTATTACATGTTCAACAAACAAAGATATTTGTATGTTAAATGCTCTAACACAAATACCTGGATATACAGTATATCTCATGATGCATGTAAGGATGCCACCTCATCAAATCCTTCTGAAGGACACGCTTTTCAAGGATGTGTATTTTCAAGGATGACTGAGTGTATGCTCAGTGTTCTTAAAGCATGCATACAAGGTGCGACCTTTTAAATTACCTCCACACTTCATAGACTGTTCCATTATGTGTTCTTTGAATGGTGGTAAGGAGTTTTACCTAACTTCTGAAGGACCTGACTTGGAAGGGCCTGACTTACCAGGGAAGCATCCTTGACTTTGACAAATTCTATATATTTACTGTTGGTGCTGTGAACTGTGAGAAATACCATCAAGGTTACTAAAAGCAATCAGTAAACTTTATGAAAACACCAGAGCCAAAGTAATAACCTCAGATGGCAAAATGTACTTTTTTTTAAGTAAAAAAAAAAATAGTTTTACAAGGTGACACCCCTGCCCCATACTCTTCTTGCCACTGTCAATGATGGAAAAAGGAAAATCTTGGTTTTCAGTTGCATCGGTGGAGAAGTAGATGACACCCAGCAATTACTGTCACTAACCTTGACTTTGAGGATGACCTCGCACCACTAATGGAAGAGACTGGACACGTTCAAGAGGTACTACATCGGTTAGAAAAGAAAGCAGAAATAGTCAGACTGCACTGCAGTGCCAAGAAAACTGAGCTGCAAGATTTTAACCATGAAAAAAACCCCAAACAGTACTAGCAAAGGTAAGAAATGGAAGAACACTAAAAATAGTTGCTAACTTCAAGTATCTAGGGTCTTAGACCAAAAGCACTATAACTGACTCATTTTTTTTTCCAAACCAGTTTAACCTTTATTAGTGTCAAAGGAATTCTGGAGCCCATCTCAGTTGACTCTGGGTGAAGGCGGGGTACATCTCGAACAAACATCTTAGGATACACAACGATTCACACTCAGATTCACACCTAAGGGCAATCAAGAATATCCAACTGAATAGGGATAACTGAGAGGAAACTGGAGCAGCCAGAGGAAACCCAGCATGGGAAGAATGTGCAAACTCCACACAGAAACACTTTTGCTGAGCCCAGGACTCAAAACCAGGAGCTTCTTACTGTGAGGTGGTCATGCTAACCACTATGTCCATGTGTTGCCCCCTGACTTTACCTTTAAAAAATCTCTCGTCTGAAACACGTCACAAATGGAGGAAAATACAGCGTTCAAAGCTCTGTAGGATACTGAAAATCTGTCTATTAACTACAATTATAGAATCTGTTTTTATCTATGAAGCAGAAACATGGACATTCATTAAAAGATCTCACTCAGTCTTACTCATTTGCTGAATTGGTTAATCCTATTAGGGTCGCAAGGAGGCAGGAGCCTATCTCAGAAAGGTGGGGGCCCTGAAAAGCCAGACCATAGCAGTGCCAATACACACAACTATTCACATCCACACCTAGGGGAGATTGGGACAGCCAGTTAGCCTAATATGCATGTCTTTGGACTGTGGGAAGAAACCGGAGTACCTGGAGAAAACAAACATAAGAACTAGAAGAACATGCTGAGGATCAGATCCCACAGATAGAACCATTTCTCTTTTTCCAGTTGCAGTAAGAAACGTATGGAAGGAGACACTTCATTGGGTTTGAATGAAGCCTTAGGCTAGATCGTAGATGACACTACTTCCTGGAATGTCCTGCTAACAGTTTGTCTATTGTGTAAGGCAACATAAAGTGACAGGTAGCTGCATTACAACCTATATTAGCTGCACCCCATAAATTCTTCTGGCAAACTTTCTAACCTTGAATGTCACTTCGGCTTTAAATTTTTTTTAAAGTGAGACTGATTTTGGTAAGCGCACCAATTTTGTGGGCTTTTTAAGGGGTACTACAGTTAATGTAGATAAATCCCTCTAGATCTTCTCGAGAGCTTTTTAGCCAAACAATACACTTGTGTGACTGGATATTGCAAGTTTTGGACAACATTTTGCACTTTACCTTATATGTTCATAAATGGAGTAACAATGTTATGGTGTTGGTCATACAGTGTTATGTTAAAAACAAAACAACCAAAAAACAAAAAAACAAAAAACCAACTGTCACATAAACCACCAGCACAATTATGATGCTACCTAAGCATCATAATTCCCCACTGAGTTTACACATTCCAAATGCTTAGTTCTCCCCCTTGTTAAAAAGTAGAACTGAAGTGATTAATATTTAAATAATCCACCGAAGCTCATTAATAAGCTCCAGGTGAGAAAGATTAGAAACTTTGACAAGGAGTGAGAACTGAGGCCCATTTTGGAGAGGAGAGATTCCTGTTAAAATAATTTAGGTCTTAGGAGGTTAAATCACTATTTCCTGTTCACACGAGTACTGTTACTCTGGCCAAATAACTCTTTGATTAGTCTGTCCATTGCACATTATTAGAAAAAGCCTAAAAGGTCATTGGCAAACTGTAGTCTTGTGCTGTTTTTCTTTTCTTACTTGCATGCCATCCTTGCTCTTTTACACCAACAGTTGCAAGGTCACCTACAGTTCCTTTGAAGGAATTTTGGAGTTCATAAACATATTTTTTCTCATTAGAGTAATACAAACGTACAGAGGGCAGTGGTGGCTTAGTGGTTAAGGTGACAGGTTACTGATCTGAAGGTCAGTGGTTCAATCCCCACTATCACCACTGTTGGGCCCGTGAGCAAAGCCCTTAATTCCTAAGCATAAACTCCATAAACCACCTTGAGAGTGGACTTGACTGGAAGCTGTAAATGAGTTTTTCTTCACTAAGGAAGAATTCTACAATCATCTAGTTGTATTCCAGGTCTTTTGGTATTGTTGAGCTCACCAATGTACTCCTTCTTTTTAAGAGTGTACCCAATTGTTAATTGGTCATTTATAATACTTCTGCTCTGTCTCTCTCTCTCTCTCTAATATATGTGTTTATTTTTTCAGGCTACAATGGCCTCCTTTTACAGTATTTGGCAGACACCCTTATCCAGAGCGACTTACAGAAGTGCTTTAAAGTCACTATCAGTGAATACATTCTGATACCGGCTAAGTATGCTATCAGTCAAAACTCAGTGAGTAGGTGTTGTGTGTGGGTTTATTTTATTTATTAAAATTTTTTAGGTGTATAACAGCGCTAATCCACGTGCTTCTGAAAAAGGTAGATTTTCAGCTGTCATTTGAAGATACCCAGTGACCCTGTTGGCCGATGTAGAGGAAGTTCACTTCTTCCAGCTCAGTGACAGAACAGAGAAGATTTTAGATTAATGTTTTCTTGTCCCTTGATAGAAGGAGGGACCAGTCTAGCAGTGCTAGAGGATTGGAGAGAACGCAGTGTGGGGTGTGATAAGTGCTATGAGGTTGTATTAGAGTAGTCTTTGCTTGCTTTGACATGTCTTTGGAACACATATTGAGTTTCCATGCATAGCTGAACAGCTGCCAAATGCACATTCAACAGTTAGAATCAATTCCCAACCTTTTATTTCCTTCATTTGTTATGAAATAGTGATGAAACGGGCAATGAAAAATTCCTTTTTTTTATTATTACCTTTAAGCCTGTGAGAATGGAGGGACTATGAATAAAATGTAATTGCTGAATAAATAAATAAATAAATAAATACATACATACATATATATATATACATATACACACACATATATATATATATATATATATACATACATACATATAAGATCTTGAGTCGATTTTCCGTAGAACAGTGCTGTATGTTCAATGTATATATATATATACATATATATGTTTTAGCTAAAGGGGCAGTGGTGGCCTGGTGGTAAGGTGCTGGATTACTGATCCCAAGGTCGGGGGTTCAAGCCCCACTATCGACGG
>JAQMYF010000012.1:18006966-18018085 GCA_030014195.1 Neosilurus mollespiculum | reverse complement strand
TGTGTGTGTGTGTGTGTATATAATTTTATTCTTATATTGTGAGTCTTCAATAAAATGATCAGCATTGCAAACAAATACTAACAATCGCAGAAGCTATATGTATTCACCTTACCTACTAAATAAATAATAATATGTATTATATAATGTATATACAATAATAATGTATTAAAATAATATGAATCATGAGCGCCACGATGTCGTAATGTTTAGCATGTCTGCCTCACAGCAAGAAGGTCCTGGGTTTGAGTCCCAGGCTCAGCTTGAGTGTTTCTGTGTGGAGTTTGCATGTCCTCTCTGTGCTTAAAGGGTTTCCCCATTTTTACTTCGGTTTCCTCTCACAGTCCAAAGACATGCACATTTGACTTATTTGGCTATTCCAGATTGCCCATAAGTGTGAGCGTGAATGGCTCTGTGTGTGTGTGTGTGTGTGTGCGTCTGTGTGTGTGTGTGTGTGTGTGTGTGTGTGTGTGTGTGTGTGTGTGCGTGTGTGTGTGTGTGTGTGAGTTGTGTACATGTTGGCCCTGCGCTGGTCTAGTGATCTGTTCAGGGTGTACACCGCCTTTGACAAGTGTCGGCTGAGATGGACTCAGCCTCAACGCGACCCTAGTAGGATTAAGTGGTTCAGCAAATGAGTGAAAGAGTAATTAATCATAATATTTTTAAATTAAAAAAAATCTAAGAAATTATAGGAAATGCTTAATAACATTTGACTTTTATGTTTTTTAGATATATAAATAAAATAAATTGTATTCTCAGGTAGAATGTGTGAGACTTACAAGGTAATGAGCATCTTGCAGAACCAGCCATGGCTCTTCTGGAGGTTTTGACTGCTGTACATGCTTCTTATTTTTGCAGCAAAACCCAAAGGCCTTCGGTAAATTTTTGTCTAAGTATTTTTTTGTGTGTTAGATACTAATTACAAACCTTTTTAAGTAACATTTAATTCTGTGCTGAAAAAAGAATTTTTGGAAATCTAAAATGCTGTTTTGGGCAGAATGGTGGGGTAGTGTTTAGCATGTCTACCTCACAACAAGAAGGTTCGAGCCATAGGCTTGGCAAGGGCATTTTTGTGTGGAATCTGCATGTTCTCGCTTTGCTTCTGTGGGTTTGCTCTGGGTGATTTGGTTTCTTCCCACAATCCAAAAACATGCCCGTTAGGCAAACTGGCTATTCCAAATTGTCCCTAGGTGTGAGTGAGAGTGTGAATGGTTGTGTGTGTTTGTGTGTTGTCCTGTGATCTGGTCTGGTGTACCCTGACTTTGCCCAGTGTTGGTTGAGATAGGCTCCAGCCTCCCAGAGACTTTAACAGAATTAAGAGGTTTGACAAGTGAGTAAGTGAGTGAGTAAAATGCTGTTTTTGTACTGACTCAATAACACAAAAGTCATAAAATAAAAATCTATAAGAAAAGTTTATACTTGAAAAAAAAAAAACATGCCTTTAACTGTGGAACAATGCTGTATGTAAAATCACGAGAAGATATTTTTATTAATGTTATTAGAAAATTGACAACACACTGGCACCACTACCTTTCCTTAACCAATAATAATAATTAATAATGAAATAATTACAGTATTGTATTACTTGTGTTTGACAGCTGTACCATTTTCATTAATTAAAAATATGACGTTTGATTTTTTAATGAATTTATAATTAATCTAACGATGTGCGACATCCAAAAAAAGTCAGTTCCTGTTCTCACAGCTATAAACAGTCGATCCCTCACCACCCTCACTTCTGACTCTCACTCTTCTAGTTTATATGATAAAACACAACACAGAACGTCATGTTTCAGAGAAACTGAAAGTTTTCTCATGTTAGAAAACTTATTGACACTGCAGACTCCTTCTGAAAACATCTTCACATATGCATAACGTCTCGGTAGAAGCTGTTACCATAGAAACAGCAAAAAATCTCTAGATTAATGTATCGGTGCCTCATAGCAATGTTGCTTTTAACTAACTAATATCGTATGCTGTTATTATCAGCACCTTCTGACTTAGGGATTGCAGCAAACTTGAACCCCATGCTTGTGTAGCTGCACAAAATCCAAGAAGTTAAAGCAACTTCTCTTTGCTCTTTGCTCAATATGAATTAGAAATTTCTTAACCTGTGATGTGCAACAACAGTTGTGTATCTGAGAACAGCTTCAGCATGGGATTGTGGTCTCCGTGTTTGCATGTGTGAGTGTGTATATGTGTGTGTGTGTTGATGTTGATTCCTCAGATCTGACAGCTTCCCTTTTCTCTGTACACCACCTCATGATGACGAGCCCCAAAAATGGAGCGGTCGAGTCTCACACGCTCATGGTTTTGAGGAAGGCAGATGCATGTCCCAGCAGATGAAAGATAAGATGTGTATGATTCTGAGTTGGGTTTATATATATGTATATGTGTGTGTGTGAGTGTTTATATATATATATATATATATATATATATATATATAAATATATGTATATTATATATATAGATATATGTATATGTGTGTGTGTGTGTGTGTGTGTGTGTGTGTGTTTATTTATATTAAAATAAAACTTGGTAAGATAAAGCTTCTTCCTCTGCCCATCACACACTGGCACTCACTTAGTTCTCCTTTTTCTTCGGAAGCAGGGTTGAACAGTCAGCACCTTAAAGTAACTTTATTTTAATTAAATCAGCTATGATATAAAAATATGAGATTGTTAAAGCTGGTATACACCCCCAGTACATGCTCTATTACTTTTATTTTTACATGGACAAAATTATCTGCTTCATCTACTTATGAAACACTTAATCCTACTGGAGCTGTGAGTAGGACAGAGCGCAAATTAGCTGAATATGGGCAAAGGCAAGGTACACCATGAGCAACTGGCCAGTCCATCGCAGAGCCAACACACACAACCATTCACACGTTCACTTACACCTAGGAGCAATAAGCCTACTGTGCATGGCTTTAGACTGTGGGAGGAAGCCAGAGTACCTGTAGGAAATCCACACAAGCATGGGGAAAACATGCACACTCCACACAGAAATGCCCACGACCTTCTTGCTGTAAGGCGGACAAACTAATCATTACACCACTGTGCCACGTACAGCAATATATCAAACCAATATATTCCATTACATCTTACAGGACTTTCTCTATTCTGATTGGTCTAAAGTAGATGCAGCTTTTTACGTTTCTATAAAAACAACTAATTTACTGGGACTTGCATGATAGATGTGTCACAAAATCCAAGCTTACATAACACAATCAATACATAAATCGGGAAATCCTCTGCGATTTCTAGCAAAATATCCCTTGGGCAGTGGAGCACCATTGTAATGCACTACTTCCTGGTTTGATTGGACACAAAAATTGGTTCACTCCTGCCACAATTCAGCAAAAACTTAAGTCGGCTCTACACCAAAATGGTGCACAGTGCACGCGAGGCTATTTTCTAATAGTGGAAACCGTCAGAAATAGCCAAGTGGGTCCTACATGAGATGAGTAGTTAACAGTAAGGAAACAATTCTCCAATGTCAGCCCTTCGTAGCCATAACTACTTAAGTCCTGTGTCCACTAGATGTGCTAGTCATGGGCACCCATGACAACATTTCAGAGCGCTTCCAGAGTGCTTCTCTAAAGGACTTATTGTTGCTAGGTTACAACAAACAACCAGCACCTCTGCATTCCTTTATTGTAAACGCTGAGTGTCAATTTACTTCAGAAGGGTCAGCTATAGTCATAGAATGAAATTACATCCAGCAGCCAGAATGCAAGAGTCACGTCTTGATGATGTCTGTTTCAAGACAGGATTTTTGGTAATATACTTAAGCCAAGTCCTTTCTGTATTTTGATTTGGTCAGTGAGAGAGAAATAAAGTTGTTGAGCTCAGCGGTGTTCCAAAAATCAAAAAAATTCCACATAAAGTGAAAAAATATACTGTATACTTAATCATCATACCCTCTCTAACTTATTGTAGTCATTACTCCTTGTTTTAACTTTACTTTCAGAGTGCTATGTTTCTCTTGAGCTTTTCCCACCCGTCAAGTATAGCCTCCCTATAACAGGACCACCACCAAACAGAAGGGGCGTAAGAACGCACTTGCCCCTTCTGTGACGTGTCATGCAGCCACCCACATCTTTACGAAATGCTCTGCATGCATATTAAGGGGCGACCTCACAAACACAGAGGAAAAACGACATCTGCTACCTTGTATGCATGCACTCACATATTTTCATTTGTAACCTTAACCAGGATACCAGGATAAAACTTATATATAAAAAAAAAAAAAAACAGAAACATTTCACAAAACTTTAATAATTTTTTTTTTATCATTTTTATTTGAATTAATTTAACATATTAAAAAAATTGGTATTGGTATTTCATTCTCTTCTACTAAAAACTCAGTACAGAGTCTCTATCTTTTTACCCTTTTTGTGTAAGTTACTGATTCATTGGTTTGACACATTTCTGAAACTTCTCTAATAACCAACATGAGAGAAACATTTCCTGTAATGAGGTTGCTGAAAAAGTGGGTGGTGCCTATTTTTATATAATAATTGATTAAAGGGGGGTACTTAGAGCAGACGTGAAGAGCACTGTGATAAGTAATTAATCAACCAGGTGAAAAAGCATGTGCGTGCATGTTGAATATGTGTCTCCGTGGAACAGTGCACAGGGAGTGTTCGTGGGTGGAGACTCACCGGCGGGAGATGTGGGACTTTGGGAATGTTGCCCGTTGTGTGTGTGGAGTGACAGGTCCACCTGCATTCTGCTGCCCTCCTTCCTGGGAGAGCACTCACCATTACCTTAGAGACACACACAGACATGCACACACACACACACACATAAGTATAGAAAAGACCTTGTTCTGCTTGGGGGTGTCATAACATTGTCATTGCTTTGTAGGTAATGTATACATGTACAAGATGAACATACACATTATTTTATTACAAAATGAATTAAAGGCAGCACAATGGCAGCACATCCTGAAGACTGACAGTCCTTTTACATGTCAGCAACTTAACAATGCTTACAATTTTTGTTTACCGATAAATGATGCAAGACACTTTCTTTCTCTTTCCCTCTTTCCTTCTGTTTCTTCCTGTTGCTTAAGCAAGAGAAGCAAGATCTGCTCTACCCATGATGAAAAAAACATCTTAAATGTTACAAAGTTTGGATACTGGAGAGTCCATCCGTAAATGTTAAATAAACATCTTCTCACAAATAAATACTACAGGTTTTCTTTGTTAAATGGCAAGACTCTCTTTTCCTTTTATGAGCCCTAGATTATGTGCAGTATCCGGCATACCTAAACCTTACTGAAGGTGCTACTATGGAAACGATAATGTATTAAAAAAAGATGAATGTAGAAAAAGTCTATTTGGGTTTTACACCCAAGTCCACTGGCTCATCAGGCCGGAGTTTATCCTGGTTTCCATAGCTTGAAGCAACTAAGAGTTCAACTCCTCCTTGATCCTTGGGATGCTAGTCCATCGCAGGGTACCTTCCCAGTGTTTTTACTGGCGCCCATTTATACTGGGTGGACAGAAGCACACTTGTGGTTAAGACCTTGCCCAGGCATCTTAGCACGTTGGGGGGTCTAATGGGATTCAAAGCCATGACCTCTTGTTCATGAGCCCAGCACCCTATCCACTACACCACCAGGCCCACATCATTAAAAAAAGCTTTAATATAAACCTGTGGCTTGTGGCTGCGCTACAGTCAGAACTGCTGCTACAGTATAAAAACAACTTTATGAATATTATTCCAATTATCAAAATCTTCTCACCAATCATGTTTAAGAGTTCAACACATTTGAGTTGACGAGACGCAGGAGTTAGGGCAATGAGACGATACTGCTGCGCTTGAAGAATGTTGTCGTGAAGCATTTTAAGGGTCTCCTGTGTGGAAGCCAATCCCACCTGATTTTGGTGAGAGTTGGGGTATATCCTGAACAGCTCGCCAACATATACCAGGGCTAACAATGAATCATACCTCAAACACGAACGATAGTAACACCAGGGCAGTGTGAAATCACAGTTTTATATTCTTCCCTCATCTTAATATATATTATTAATATTTTATGTTTGTAATAAGTCAGCCTATTTAAGTGTTGCACCTAGCATGGTGCCCTGATCTATTAATTTATTTACATTTCCATAGTATGTAGAACATCAAAATATTAAAATATAATTTACAGTAAAGTTGTGGGTTGTTTAGGGTAAAACTAAAAAACAATTTGATACAAAGAGATAGCAATGTGTAATATGATACAAACACAATTAAAACCTTTTTTTTTTAATTCCCATTTGTATAAATAGACTAAAAGACTTGTAGAACATGAACTCGAAGGAGAGTGCAAATCCCCACCAAGCTGACAAAAATATCAAAGTACAGAGCACCCCTGCTTGGTCTGCTGTAATAACACATTTGACCTCCTATCTCACAATGTTAAAGAATCATTAAAAAGATCCTGAATGCAGAATTTGATCCACATCATCTCCAGAAGCTTATGGAATGTTCCTTGTGCCGTACTCCACCCCTCCATACAAATTCATCAAAATCCATTAATAAATTTTTGCGTAAAGTTGCTAACAGACAGACAAACCAACACCTCCTTGGTTTTGGTAATAATAACTGTTTAAGCTATGGCATGCTTCATAATTAATCTGAGAAATCAGATTTTGGATCTGATTTTGGGGCCTGGAATGATTTTTGGTGTTCAGCTGAACCTCTTGTCAATCATTCCATAAATTAAATTGCAAAGGGCGGGACTTCCTGAACCAAGCATCATTCATTCGAATGTTAAAGTCTACTTAAGCGACTTCATCTTGAAAAAAGCCTCTGCTAATCGTACCTAACACACCTTTAAAAAATTCCCATTCAAGTACCTACACACTTGTAAATACACATGCATATAGTATTAAACAGGATTATGGTGTAGGAGGCCCTGTGACTAAACCAGCACGGAACATTTGATCACTGAGTGTGTGTGGATAAAATCCACCAGAGGCTTTTGTTCCACTTGTCAAACAGCAAGACTGAAGCAGTGTTCCAATCCTATGACCTCCTACTGCAGTGCGCACTATCCGTTTTGGTTTGCAGCTCAAGTGTTCACTCCAGCCCTTCTCCGATTGCCCATGTTAGCTCGAGCGCTTTGTTTAGTGAAGTGTGTGCCAGCGGGACGTACTCTCCTCTCCTGCAGGGAGAGCTTGTTAACCTTTCAGCCACACACTTGACATCTAGATTGGATTTCATCGTCTCTCTGCACTCAGTGCTTGAAATGGCTGTGCGTTGTGGCCTGCGTTCGCCCAGGGGGAGCGACTGTTTCCTGACTGATCTCTATTCCTCCCGACCCCTTCAGAGAAAGCCTAACAATATATACACCCACACAATACACCCTCTGTTGGTTACTCTTCCTGTGTTCATTCACATATCCTTGAATTTTTTTCCTCCATACACCTTTATACCCATAAACCAAAATAATATTGTACAGAAAAAAAACTTTCCCTCTACAAGCACTCCTAATTCACTTACTGTTTTCTTGTATGACTGACTGCATTATTCAATTCCATACGCATTCAAACACACACGTGTGCAGAATCATCCACAGCAGAGAGCCACAGCATGTAGCTCATGTTTGATGATGAGTGGAAAGCACCTGCGCTGTCACTGTTAAACTCTCTATTGTAATGGAGTCCTGCGTGTTTAGTCAGACCCTCCTTCAAACAGGTCGGAGCGGCTGAATCAGAATACAACAGCAAAAGGGATCGCTTGGCCTGGAGCATACGGCTCCAAACATGTTCGTAGTAAAAAGTCTGACTGGGCTACAGAGGATATAGCATGAGAAGAGCAGAGACAGAGATGCATCAGCAAATTTGCAACAGAGCAAAGATTTGGAACAAAGTAGACAGAGGTATAACAAAGAGTAGGGAAAGATATAACAGGGCATAGATTTTTTTTCCCCCCTAATTAATTCCTAGCCAATTACTACCCATCACACGAGCATCATCAACCAGAGATGGGCGTAAGAATGCCCTGCTATGAGAGCTTGACCAGTTAGCTCCCATGGACTCCCAGCTGCTGAGCTGTGTGCATCAACCTAGATTCGAAATCACAATTACCAGGTTGATACTTATGCGTCTTGTCAATGGGGACCCCCCACTTAGGGGGGGGTCATAACATCATACAGACTTATTACAGAGTATAGAGAGTTAAAACAGGCCGTAGAATTGCAACAGGGCATAGAGAGGGTTATAACAGGGCGTACATTTTAACAGACCATATACAAAGTTTTAAAAGGCTATAGTTTTGCAATAGAGCGTAGAGAGAGTTATAACAGGGCGCAGACATGTAACAGTATATTGACAGAGTTATAACAGAGTATAAATAGTTAGACCACATGCTTGTGTTAGAGCAAGAACAAAATTATAAACAGAGTCTAGAAATAATCAAAACCGACCATAGATTTACAAGTTATAACTGAGCACTAAGAGTTATAGCAGCTCACAGGTTTGCAACAAAGTGCAAGTTAAAATACATCATTGATTGTTGTTATAACAAATCACATATTTGCCAGAAAGCAGTAATAAAGCCATAACAAAGCCCAGACGCATCAAGTTATTACACTTATAACAGAGTACATACATATTATAGAGAGACTGTATGTTTAGAAAGCAGAGTATATATCAGTTTATAACAGATCTTAGGCATTTGACAGCATAGACACTTGTAACATATTTATACTAAAGTTGTGGCAGATCTCAAGCATATAGCAGTGCACAGATAAAGTTATAACAAATCATAAGCCTCCATTACCACAGATATAGTTATCAGGTTGGCCATATACACAATTAGAACACTGGTGGATTTACAAAAGATTTGCAGCCTTGATAAAAGGTTCTAACAGAGCATAGATACAGACATAACACATCATCATACAACTTTGCATACATATATGTAGAATAAAAACAGAGTATGAACAGCTTATAAGCTTGAAACAGAGTAGGCACAGCTAAGAGATTAAAATAAACTCATTGGTTGGTAAGAGAGTACAGATAAAGTAAAAAAAAAATAGACTGAGATTGAACAGAGATCAAAGTTAAAACATCCTAAAGAGTTTAGAGTCCTACCAGAGCACAGAGTTACAGCAGAGGAAAGACAGTTATTACAGATCATATAAAGTTATTACAGAACATAAAGTTATAACAGAGCAAAGATGGGTTTATAACAGTGCAGAGATTGAGTTAACAGATATATGTTATATAGTACAGTTACTGCAATATACAAATGACCACAGATATCAGTATAATAGAGGATATATAGTTGTAGCAAAGTGTAGATAAAACTATAACTGAGTGTAGATAATGATATCAGAGAGCATATATGAGACAGATCGGGCAGATAAAGTCAAAATAGACACAGTGTTAACAAATATAAATAAAACTATAAAATACCGTAGAAGGAATAATAGCTGAGCACAAATGAAAAGGTTAACAAAAATATAGTATAACAGAGCACAAATAATAATTAAAAAGCACAGTTAGTTATAATAAAGCATAGATAGATTTACCAAAGCATAGACGGGCACACATAATAATAATAAAGAACAGATAGTAATAATAGAGGGTAGACGGGCACAGTTAGCAATAACAGGGCATAGACAGGCACAGAAAGTTATACAAGAGCATGGATAGTTATAACAGATCAAAGACAGGCTCATATACTAATAACAGGGCATAGATCATTATAACAGAGCATAGACAGGCACAGATAGTAATAACTGAGCCTAGATAGTTATAACAGAGTATAGACAGTCACAAGAAGTTATAACTAAGCATAGACAGTATAACTGAGCATAGACAGTATAACAGAGCATAGACAGGCACAATTAGTTGTAACAGAGCAAAGACAAGCACAGTTGGTAATAACAGAGCATAGACAGGCACAGAAAGTTATACAAGCGCATAGACAGGCAAAGTTAGTAATAACAGATCATGGACAGGCACAGTTAGTAATAACAGACCATAGATAAGCACAGAAAGTTATACCAGAAAATAGACAGACACGGTTAGTAATAACAGAGCATGGACAGGCACAGAAAGTTATACCAAATTATAAACAAGCACAGAATGTTATACCAGAGCATAGACAGGCAGTTAGTAATAACAGAGCATAGGCAGGCACAGAACGTTAAACCAGAGCATAGACATGCACAGTTTGTAATAATAGAGCACAGACAGGCACAGTTAGTAATAGCAGAACCTAGACAGGCACAGGAAGTTAAACCAGAGCACAGTTAGTAATAACAGACCATAGATATGCACAGTTAGTAATAACATAGCATAGGCAGGCACAGAAAGTTAAACCAGAGCATAGACAGGCACAGTTAGAAATAACAGTGCATGGACAAGCACAGTTAGTAACAGACCCCTTTTGGTCTGCAGACAGGTGCAGAAAGTTATACCAGAGCATAGACAGGTACAGTTAGTAACAACAGATGATAGACAGGCACAGTTAGTAATAACAGCGCATGGACAGGCACAGTTAATAATAACAGTGCGTAGACAGGCACAGGAAGTTACACGAGAGCATAGACAGGCTCAGTTAGTAATAACAGAGCATAGACAGGCACAGTTAGTAATAACAGAGCATAGACAGGCACAGTTAGTAATAACAGAGCATAGACACGCACAATTAGTAATAACAGAGCATAGACAGGCACAGAAAGTTATACCAGAGCACAGACAGGAACAGTTCGTAATAACAGAGCACAAACAGGCACAGTTAGTAATAACAGAGCATAGACAGACACAGTTACTATTATCAGAGCATAGGCAGGCAAAGTTATTAATTACAGAGCATAGATGGAAAAGGAGAGTTTTTACGAGAGTGAACCGAACTACAAATGGCTAATGTAAACTATCGAACGCATTTTAACAGATTGCAAATTCAAAAATGTAAGTAAAAAACACCTGATGATAAAAATATAATTTTTTTGAAAGGCTTTCCTTTTGTTTTCCTTTAATCTACTCTTTGAAGTGACATTGTTATAACATTAGGGTTATATTGACATAGTGTCATACTTTGAGAATTTAATGACAAAAATAACAAATATCTATCGTATTGTATCTATCAATCTATATATATATATA
>JAQMYF010000012.1:17995322-18006866 GCA_030014195.1 Neosilurus mollespiculum | reverse complement strand
GGAGAATTTTAAGGAGTCTTGATAAAACACTTCAGAAGTTGTAACCATTTGAAAATTATGTCATGGAAATATTGATTCAATGGAAAAGCAAATTTAAATAGTTATAAAATTAAGCCAGTTGGAGACATATTCTTAAATAATTTGTTTTTCCACAGCGATAACAGGCATACAAAAAAAAAAAAATCAAGGTCATATATTGCATAGTTCTCAATACATAATCATTTAAAAAGTGATTTTCATTTGACTTTCTTAAAACGGGAGTAAAAAGGGTTTTTACTTTGTGTTCTTTAACAGGTTTTCTAGCCAAAAGTAGAAGAGATACTGAGCTGAAATTTTGCACATATCTGTTATTCTAATGTGGGTTTACCTGAGAATGTTTTCAGACAGATCTGGGATGGTCATACAGAAGCTACAGTATTGGTTCAATTGACATGAAATGACCCATTTTCTCAGGTTTGAGTGTTTTGAATTTCTGATAAGATTATCAGATATATTTATAATAATGGTAGATAAAAGATGGACATTATAACAGAGAGATTATAAAAAGTTATAAGACTACATAGAGTGTGATTCAGTTAGTATGAGTATGGAAAGAGAGAGAGAGAGGGAGAGAGTCGATGACAGACAATGACCCAATCGCAGAGTTCGTGTCTGGTTACCACGCCGGGGTTGAGGGAAATCTCAGGTGACCGTCAGTCCCCTGGCAACGGGAAACGAGTGAGCACTCCGATTTGAGTGACAGAGAAGGGGAGGATTTTCCATAACAGCACAGCAAGGTAGCTGTGGCCTCCCACTCCGAGCTGCCTTCTTAGGGAATTAGATCGGGCTTGGCAAAGAAGAGTGACTTGTCAGCCCAGGGCAGAGAAAGAGAGAGCGAGAGAGACAGAGAGAGAGAGAGATAGAGAGAGAGAGAGAGAAAGAAAGAAAGAGCTCAGCCAGATGACTCTAGGCCAAAGATAAGGACTGCAAACCACAGAGCAAAACTAAGCTGATATCCATCAAGCACACTGTGTCTATTATCTCTTTGAGGAGTGATGACACACTCCGTCCTCTGAAAGCGTGCGGTTTTCACGGTTTTACTACTGTTCCACTTCGTGTTGATTTCTCGTTCTACTCGACAAATGAGCAGTCATTCCACACACACACACACACCACCCTCACACCCAGACTTGTTTACTCCAATGGGCTGAGGGTACTGAGTGGCTGCCCCCGTGCTGATGCAAGTCGAGAGCTTGTAGGAAAGCCCAATGGAGACTAGAGGAGTGAGTGTGGGACAGTGCTGAGTCATAATCAGATCGTTCGCTGACTCAGTACACAATTCAGTAACTAAAAAAAATGAACGAGTGAATACATTGTTCTGTGCACTCTTAATCTTAATGAACAAATGTATGGAGGAGGATGATGATAAGAACTCAGAATAAAAAGATGAGGTGCGGAACGGACTCAGACGTTTCTTTTCTTTTTTTTCTTTCTTTTCTTTAGGAAGGGTTGGGAGGCGAGGCTAATTACAACCAGTATGATGATGACAGCAACACATCCACTGCATAAGACTCTTCAAATAACTCATTCTTACCCTTTCTGCTGCTGAAAGACAATGTTCAAAGGTTTATCTTGGCATCTGGCCCGTTTGGGTTGGGCAAAGCTGCAGCAATCTCAGATCAGTACAGAAGGGGAAAAAAAGCAGTTTTCTTAGACAGGATCCGCTCTCCCGGTGTTGGCTGCGGCATATTGTAGACACGCAGGTTTTTGAGTCGGGATCTGGTTTTTCCTGTCAGGCCCCGTGCCTTTCGGATCAAAGTTCCACAAGAAAACCACACTCCCACTTTTACCGCCCTCCATTAGGCTACATACACATGCTTAGTGTTACTTACTGCCCGGCAGAAGGCTAAGAACATTTCAGAAGTCTTTAAAATGACTGTAAAGAAGTTCTGTGATACAAAAATGCCTTTCAAATAACACAACTCAATTGGTGATTCTAAAGAGCAACAAATGTTTTATGGCTTTTGGTAGACGCCCTTACCCAGAACCACTAACATTTTTTTTTTAAAATCATATTTATACAACTTAGCAGTTGAGACTTAAGGGCCTTGCTTAAGGCCGCAACAGTAGTAGCTTGGTGGTACTGAGATTTGAACCCCCAACCTTCTGATCAGTAACCCAGAGCCTTAAATACTGAGCCTGCAGTGTCTACGTCCATGAAATCCATGTCCATAACCATGTTAATGGACTGTCCAAGAAATCTTTAAGCTTTTTTTTGTGTGTTATAAAGAAGAGCTTGATATATTCTTTTTATTATATGTATCTAGTGGAAGAACTTGATATATTCTTTTTATTATATATATCTAGTGGAAACCTAAAATTTGCCTTGTTTCCATTTCAATTCATTTTTTTTTATTGATATACCTTTAAAAACAGACACAGAGTCAAAGGTGGTGAGCAAAAACTACTCAAGATGACACGCAGAGGAAAAAAAAACTTTCACAAGCGCCCTAATCAAAAGGAAACCGTCCATGGTCATTCGGGTGACACCAAATAGTAATCGGAATCACCAGGGACCACCCAATACAGTAGTATCATGATACCTAGATGCTGATTCAATTTGTATTAATATTCTGTAATTATCGCAATTCTATAAACATCCTGATTCAACATTACACCCCCCCCCTCAGTTTTTTTGTTTCAAATTTTAAAACTTTGAACCATGTAAAAGAAATTTAAGTCACATAACTAAAGCTTTAAACCTTGAAAGTGTTTTTCAAGAGCTGCACAACTGAATTCAACATAAGTAATTAAATGTCACTTATTCTTTATAACATTATATTTTCCCCCCTCAAGGGCAGTATATTAATCATTCAGAATTACTTCAAATACAATGAATAAAAAGATGATTTTGAAGTCAACATGATGATACATCAATCATCAAACAATATAATCGTGGTACAAGAAAAAAGTATGCACTGTATATATATGGATCAGTGAATTAGGAACAATGGACCACCTGCATATTAATACAATTATACAATACATTCACGCAAATACAAGTCGAGAGTCTAAGGTATGCCTGTACATCTCTGTCCTCCTTTATCAGCACTGTGTGCTTTTTGTTTTCTGCACCACACTGAGTGTTTCTAGTGCTCTAAAACTGGCACCAACATCCATAACATGCACAAAGACATGGAGACCCTTTGGTCAGCAAACCTTCCTGCAAGTTTTATCTCCAACCAAAATCTAACAAACCTCTTTTACCTAATCAAAAACTTCTTAAGTCAATGATCAGATGGTCAGGTAGGCATAATCATGATTGGAGTCAAAGTCTTCAGGGAGGTAGATCTCCAGGAACAGGGCTGGTGACCACTGATCTCTCCAATCCAACCCCCTCTTTCTGATCCCCCAGGATGTTATGATATTTGATAACCTCATGTATGTAAACTGAACACTGTAAAATGTTAAGAAGTATGGAGACAAATTAAATTATCAAGTCAACATGAGATCAAGAAATATTTCACAATTTTTCGAAGGTTCACAAATTTAAGCATATAGATATGCATAGTGTATTGTTTATGAACGTATTTGTTAAGCCAACAACAGAGCGAAGGTTGCTGGACAGACATATTTTTTTGCCAGTTGCAAATTCCAAAGCTTTGTTACAGACTCAGATTCTTTTAATTATAATAATCATTTTTACACATCAGACCTGCATCTGCATGTTCTTGCATTAAGACTCCTAATAATAGTGTTAAAATAAGACAGAGCTGAGAGAAAGACTCATCACAGAAGGTTTTGCAGAGCTTAACTTTATAACATTTTACAATGTTAGAGGGGTAAAAGCAACCATAAACTCATACCTCTAAACATGTTTCAGTTCTCAAAGGTTATTTATACTTAGAGTAAACAGTTCATTGATTATTATGATTAAGGAGGTTTACTACCAAAACTAGCCTTGGACATTTATTACCAGTAGTATTATAGGCAATGGTCTGAAATTTAAACTACAGCTGTGTTATGCAGAGACTATGTGGCTCACATGGATTAGTTTAAATAATTTATTTGCTAAGTTCGTAGCCTGTTTACTCGTCCAGCTAGCAGTTCCAATGCTAGGGTTAAAATGATTAGAGTATGATAGCATGATAAGTGAAGTTATCATGTGAAAGAGCAAGTAAATGATCAGCACTAGTACTACTGCAAGTGCTTTATATGTGTAGCTTTTAAAAATGCTAACGTTTTCAAATGAAATATCCATTAAGCTAGCATTACATAACAATGTATCTAATAAATGTAATATAATATAATCAAACTTCTTTATTCCAAATGTTCAATGTTAATTCCACTGATTTACTGATATACTGCAGGTATTTATGTCTGCAGCATTAGTTAAGCCATGCTAAAAGTATAAACTTTAGCATTATTACATCATCAGTTTATTGTTGTTAATTTGATCCATGTCTTAAAATAAAAAACTAAGGTTGAAATCTGAAACATTTCCTGAAATCTGGTCTCAAGGTGCAAATATTAGAACTTACTTCAGGTTTATTGCTAAATTTCTTCCATTTAAAGGAGCAGTGTCATGATTTTATCCAAATTCAGATACCAAAAAGTTATCTAAATACGACAAGAATGTTTGAACTACTTGTCTTTATTTTCAACTTGCAAACTAAAACCAGTCAAGAGTTTTAGGGCCCAAACAAATCAGATGAAAATTGAAAAAAACTGCAAATCTTGTTGCACTGAAAAAACAGAGGTCACTGTGCAAACCCCTAATAAACTTAATGTATGTTTTTTATGGGTTTGCACATATATTAGACATGAAATGTACCCAATTCATTTCTAATATCCTTCATAAACCAAATTTCTAAATTTCTATAATAATGATTATGTCTTGTTTGATAACACTGTTCATGTGTTAAGATTATTGTTTTCACAACGACCATGACAATAATAACCACCATGGCACCACCCATTTAACTACCACAAAAATGTTGGTTGTGTTGTTAATTTTTCTCAGTGGTGCAAAGATAATTTTGCAAAAAATATTATTTAGCATTTGGTCTTCATATTATGTTTACACTTTGCTTTCAGACCAGAATGGAAATTGTTAATAGCTTCATCTTGATGTCACATAGTTTATCTAAAAAGATGTGATCAAAGTAGTCTAATTATTTACTCAAGTAAAAATCTTCACAAACAACTACAAAAAAAAACAGCCTCAAATCTTCAAATCTTTCACCAAATTCATATTAGAAAAGTAGAAATTCTTACATCTACAGAAAACATGAACCTTAAAAGCAACAACATCCAGTTACATAGATTTTAGTCACCAAAAGCAAAGTTTTAGCAAGTTAGCAAAAGCTAACTACCAACAGCTTTACTGCTCTTCTTTCATTTATTAACTAAACAAATACAGCATTGTATTTACTGTTACATTCGTTAAACTTTAGATTCTTAGTGATTTAAATCACTGGCATGTGAAAGAAACATAGCAATAAAATTAATAACTTAATAAGGGAAAGTATAGAGAATTTGTTTTTCATTAATAAACAAAGTATAAGCCAAACGTCCTTCAGTCAGATGAAAATATGTCACATGTAGAAGGTTTATTTGATTGAAAAAGTTTGTTCTCTGGGCTGCGCCGGAATATGACTTAAGATGAAAAGTGTTTTGAAGGACAGTAATCACTTTTTTTCCCCACCACAGAGTTAAAGTTAAACTCATACATCCTCCTAATGCTCTACCCTGTTCACATTGTTGCTCTTTTCCAGTCCCACACCTGCACACCTGTTCGAGGTAATCGAGAGCGGCAGAATGCTGAGCGTCAGGTGTGTTAGGATCTGGAAATAGA
Organism: Neosilurus mollespiculum; assembly: GCA_030014195.1. Classification (NCBI taxonomy): domain Eukaryota; kingdom Metazoa; phylum Chordata; class Actinopteri; order Siluriformes; family Plotosidae; genus Neosilurus; species Neosilurus mollespiculum. Next base: position 18,001,030 of record JAQMYF010000012.1, on the reverse strand, counting down.
ATTAAAAAAATGCGGATGGGCGATAGGGAGGACCCGAGAGGAGTGGAGAGCGTGCTGTAGATAAACACTGCTATTACAAAATGTATTGTTCCTCCGTTTCTGGGATTAGGAGCCTCTTTGGGTCGAACATTTCTGACATTCCATGATGTCTAATCGGCACAGTGACAAACTCGCCTATGACTAATGTGTCAAAAAGAAAAAAAGCACTGACGAGAAGCGTTTTATTCCGTCCACAGTGTTAATCTATCTGCTTTTGTAACTAACGTCTCTGTTTTCCAGTACACCTGCATGAATTCTCTGATGAGGGACATTTTATCAGACTGTTCCATCGGAGGGAATCTGTAGGGGGAGGTGGGAAGGTACCACTGCGCACCTGGTACTGAAGCCTGGTGCAGATAACAAGTCGTATGAGGAGCCAAGAACAAAACGGAACGGAACAAGCGAACGTTTAGCAGGATATTTCCACAGTTTGGGTGTTTAGTGAGTTTTTTGATAGTGCAGAAATACATAAATGTTTCTCAGGAGTATTAAACAGAGAGTAAATAAATATATAAAAAAATGAATAACACTTTTTTCTCTTTTATAATTGGTTGATGAACCCAGTTGATAAACAATGTTTAACCATTCAGCTCAGTGTATAAGTTATTTGAATAGTCACTCACCGGCCACTTTACTAGGAACACTGGAATCAGTACTCATTCATGTGATTATTCAATCAACCAATCATGTAGCAGCATTGCAGTGTACAAAATCATGAAGAGCTTCAGCTGATACTCAAAACACATATCAATATGCAATGTATAATCTGATCCTGACATGAATATTGGGTTAAGTATTTCAGAAAACGCTGATCTTGTGAAATTTTTCACGTTTACACAGAACAGAAGAAAAAAAAATTAATATAATGAATATGTGCGATCGGAAAGGTCACATTTCAATCAGTGACAGAACATTAGTTACATCCATCTTAGAAAGAGAAGCATCTCAAAATGACCACAAAAGCGTACGGCAAACATGCCACAACAGCATTAGGAGCTTATAATAATATTATCATTAATAATAATAATAATAATAATAATTCCAACTTTTAGTTTAACAAAATCTTATCAAACTTTCATATTTTGATAAATAAAAATATATATGAAAATATTTTTATTTATAAAAATGTATAAAAAAATATATAAATCCAGAGTTCTTAGAAAATGTCACAGTAATGTATAAACATGTATATGAATATCTATAGAGCCCATTTTAAAGATTTTAGTGGGAAAAAATATAAATAAAAACGTACTGGTTTAGGCCACGCCCACTTTGGATTTCAAATGGGAACATAGATAATGACATTTGGGGTAGTAACAGATGCAGATAGCTTTAACGAGTTACACTACTAGAACACACAAACACACACACATGCACACGCACATACAAAGTACGTTTTCTTTTTTAATAGGCTTTATTATGTTCTGGTTTCTGAGATTATTAATGAAAACTTCCGGATGTTCTGGAAATAATGACAACTGGAAAAAAAAAATTTTCTTCCGATCTGCAATGACATTTTTTCCCCAATAACAACGGAACGCAAACTCTTGGTATTGCGCAAGCATCTTATAACATGTGCACGTCATACTCATCAAACACCCCAACACCACCACCACCACCACCACCACCGGCAAAAGTACATCAACAACAACAACAATACTCATTACACGTCCCAATATTGTCCATTACATAAATAACTCCAATGACAGAAGGTCCTAAGTTTCATTCAACACAAATTGCAAGACGTAAAGCAGGAAACAGAAGCCAGACTTACTTGCTAGATAGCTCTCGGCTGCCTCCATGACCGTAATGCGGGGGACGAGCTGTGGAAAGGAGAGAAACACAGAAACCGTCAAGAGATCTGAGCTGTGAATCTGGGACAAGCGAACAAATGCTCAACTTGGGGTATAAATGTGACCACACAGGCACTAAGCTTATATGTCTAAGATGCAGTAATGACCACAGGTTACAAGAAGGACATAAACGCTTAACCAACACACAGTGTTTAGCATCACATAGCCTATATAACACCACCAGCCACAGAAATCTGAGTACCAGAACTAGTTTTTCTGGAATACGTATTCATAAAATATGAAATAATATAATATCATTGTGCATGGCCCTCTTTCCCACTTGAGCTAATGGCTCAAGTACAGTAATGACATCACAAGAGAAAAGCTCAAACTCAGGAAGCAATGAATGACCTAATAATCAATAAAAATAATCTACATTATGCACCGTATCTTTATAAAGCACTGCAGTCAGATGACTCATATATTCTGCTACAAAATTAACATTAAAACATCGTTAGCTCTATATATAGTCTTTCACAGAGGAAAAAAAATTTACCTGTGGCCCATCGTACCTTTCACTTTTTTTTACGTCGTAGAAACAGAAAATGGAGAAGGAATAGGTTAGAGAAGGAGAACACAAGCTATTGTCTCTCTTTCTCTCTCACTTTCTTTTTATTGTTCTGTCCTTTTTCTGCCTTGTTTTTAATCATGATTCTCCACTAAGACAGCAAACATTCTAAGTACTTTAAATGTATATACTATTAAATAACATCATGTAAAATTCAGAGCAATTTTTTCTACCCATGGCTGCAAAATATAAATTTTTCATTTCCATTTTTCCATTCTTCCCAACACTACTGACCCTTGGTATTTTTAATTTTTGTTATTTTTTTTCCATTAATCAATAAAGCCATCTTGGGTTCTTATCTGCTGCAGGGTTCTCCTCCTTCTCAAAAGAAACAGAGACTTACTTTTTTCTTTTTCATTTTATGAAATGAAGTCTTGCATGGCATGACATCCTTAATTACTGAAGCCCACTCGCATGCACATTATTATTTCTGAACACCCCCCCCCCCCCCAAAAAGAAAAAAAAGAAAAAAAAAACCCTATATGGCATATAATGGGTACCATCCCCTGTTTACACAAACCATTCATGAACAGCTGTCTATCAAAAAAAAAAAAATTAAAAAGTACAGTAATTAATTAAGTTAGCAAGTTTAAGTTTACAGCTAATTAGTGATATATTTCTATAACATGAAAATAGTATGGGGTTAAAAGTTTAATGGTGGACTCATAAGCAACTATGAAATACCTCCAGTTTCAAACCACGATTAGAATACACAATATTGTTTATTAATAAAAATAAGAACAGAGTTTATAACCGAACACAGATAATCAAATAACTAGATAAAGAAATGTTGGTCAGTGGTAAAAATTTTAATAGCCGGACGTCAAAAACTGGGTGTCCAGGACACTTGATTTGAAACAGATTTTGATTGAAAAAGACACAGCGTGGAGACGTCTTTCCTCTACTTAATCTTTCACGTGCAAACTGTGGTGCCTCTGCACCTAGCTGCTAATTTGCTAAAAGAGACGTGTGAATGTGCATATATGTGTGTAAAGAGAGAGAGAGAGAGAGAGAGAGAGAGAGGAAGGGACAGAGAGAAAGAGAAAGAGAGAGAGAGAGAGAGCCTTAATAATTTGACTAAACTTAGTCTTAAACGTAAACTCTTTAGATCCATTTCTACTTTCACAAATCACACACCTCCTCTTATTTGAGATGATAATGTTAATGATGATGATGATGATAATAATAACAATATTAATAATAATAATAATAATAATAATAAAGAGCTCTGCAGTACACAGCTGGGAGTTGCATTTAAAAACTCAGCCTGAAATTAAAACTAAATAATTACATGATCATTTGTAACATAATAGAAAGAACGAGGCGCGGATGAAGAGCTAGACGACCCTCAAACCGCCTCCGCTACACAGACTCATGGTGGATGTACAACGAACTCTAATGAGTTTCTCCATCCATGTTTACCTCACAAAAACAAAGCATGCCATAACAAACATTCCTTGCTCCCATCCCTTATTCACTGCATTTGGGTCTACATAATGTTCACTATGATTTAAAATGAAGTATCAAATACTACTGTGCAGCTATCATGTGTTAAATTATTGTCCAATCCCATTGCGGCCTGCTGTTTACTCACCTGCAAGTCTACGTAAGTATTCTTTTTTTAGTAATCATACAGGGTTTGATTTGTTATGCTTGTATATATACAAAATTGACTTTACTAACAAGCCTTCTAACATAAAACATTAGCAACAATTGAGAGTGTGGAATAAACTTCTAATGCACATGTGAACACTGGATTATAATTTACTAAATGTAAAATTATCACCTAAAACACTGGATTATAATCAAATAAATGTAAAATTAGCAAATAGAGTACTGAATTATAATCCACTATGTGTAATTTTGCATACACTGGATTAATAATAATGATTAATAATCTGTAACATGTAGAATTAACACCTGAACACTGGATTAAACCTATACTATGTAGAATTACATTGAGTTATAATCTGCAACATGTTGAGTTAACACATAAAACACTGGATTATAATCAGCAACATCACCTAAAGCTGTGGGTTATAATCTACAACATGTAAAGTTGCCACCAAAAAACATTGGATTATAATCTACAATATGCAGATTTACCACCGAAAACACTGGATTATAATCGAGTATGTCTAGAACTAACATAGAAAACAATGTATTATAATCTGAAACATAGAAAATTAACACCTAAAGCACTGAATGATAATCTAGAATTAAAACCTAAAACACTGGATTACAATCTAAAGCATGTAGAGTTTACATCTGAAACACTGGATTATAATATACATTGTGTAGAATTAACACTTAAAGCACTGGATTGTGATTTTCAGTGCTGCATTAACAGTAAAATCAGTCAAATAACACCTACAGCTCTGGATTATTGTCTGAATCTTTTGGATGATAATCGACAGCGTTGCTTTTACTGAAGATCTACAGTGCTGAAGTAACACTCAGAGCGCTGGATTATCTCTGCCAGTGCTGATTTAATTTAAAGCTCTTAATATTCCTACATTGAGTGTGAAATGAAATGTTCTTGCACTGAAGAATGAAGCTCTACAGTGTTGAAATAAGTCGTACAGCACTCAGGGAAGTTGATTCTAAAACACGTTAAAACTTTCTCTACAGTGTTGAAATAAGCACTCACAGCCCAATTGGTGTATGAACTCATATAGGATTGAATTAAAAAAAATTTAAGAATTAAAGATCAGCATTGAATTAATACCCAGAGCAGAAAGTGTCATCAGGATATTTATTTAAATAAAGATTTTTATTTATTAATATTATGCTTCTTTTTTTTACATTTTTTATTATTATTATTGTTGTTGTTGTTGTTGTTGTTGTTGTTACCACAATGTTTTAGTGTTGAAGAAAGGCTGGAGCACTGGAATAACTCTTAATAAAAAACAGAAACCTTCACAATGTTGAATTTTGCTTTTACAGAGGAGGACTAGTTAACAGGTGTACAAATTACACTTGAATTTGTCCAAATAAATGTTAAGCGAAGAGGTTATGAATTATTTATGTGATGTATTTGTTTATTTAACCCTGTACGAGACAACAACACAAAACTGAGCCTTACACCTGTCGCTCTCTCTGACCAGGAGAACCAAGAGACCTTCTCTAAACTATTATTAAACTTTCTCTCTCTCTCTCTCTCTCTCTCTCTCACACACACACACACATATATTATATATATATATATATATATATATATATATATATGTATATGTATGTGTGTGTGT